>CM056380.1:102708255-102871392 GCA_029718625.1 Synaphobranchus kaupii
TGTGGGACACCATTTTAGGCGCCTTTGTTCTTTTGACCGTTCTCGTGCTCAGGAATTTGTCTTGCGGGCAGAAGAATGTACACTAATATCCCAGACAGGGAATGGCTTCTTTACCCACTGAATACAATGCTTCACCTACATTTCTTCACTAAAATCTAATCTGTTTGAGTCCGCCCATAACCCCTCCCCTCAGCTAACGACATCCACTAAACGTATAAATCACCTAATATAGGTGTGTGCTTCTCGCTCGTCGTCTGTGTCCACGAGAATAGACTTAATAGCTTTTTGAGAAAACTTACTGAAGTTTTGTTTGATTAATCGTTCCCACGGGAGCCTGTTTGTTCCAGGTGGTGTTTTCTAATGGCGATTACTTCATTAATGTGTGTCCTCCGGTGCTCTTAGCTAGTGGTGAAAATGTCATCCGTGATGTATATAACCAGCCATCTGCACCGCTAATGTACCAGGTAGAGTCCCCGTCAACACTGTTAGGTAGATTCATTTTGATTTTTTTAAGGCTGAATTCTCGTTGTGCGTGTCTCTAGGCATCCTTAATCGAGTGCCGAACATATGCATGTACGCCTGTGCCATAATCAAACTGGAACAATTGTCAGGTGCGCTGAAGGATACTGTACATTAGGAGAGATGATGCCTGCATAAATAAACAAGCTTCAATTAAATAAACCAGCTTGCACTGTTATATGCAGGTACATGATTGTACACTGTGCCTATTTTTTATTTTTTTTTACAGAATCCACTAAGATCATAGTTCCGCCCATGAACATGGACGCCACCGTGGGGGAGAGCATCGTCCTGCCATGTGAAGTTTCAAAAGACCCTTCCCTGGACCCCACCTTCAAGTGGTTCTTCAACGGGAAATTGATTGATTTCAACAGACAGGATCATTTTGAAATGATCGGAGGAGTACGTATTGGAAAAGGCACTTGGAACGCGTCGTCGCGCGCGCACACACACACGCAACGCTCCACTCGACAGTCAAGTGCACACAGTTTTCGTGATTAAACGGTAGACTCAGGCACAGTGCAGAGTCTGAGGGAGATGGACTGCCATTAAGTCTCACGTCTGTGCGTGACGCCCAGGATAAATCACCTGACAGCCGCATGAACAGAGAAGCACACACTCGCTTGATTGCAGGATTTATTTCCTCGTCTGCTGAACACACAATGACCTGCTGGAACTATCTACACAGGACTGACAGTGTCAGCCCTTGCACATCATCGTAGGAGCAGTTAAAATTCCGGGAGTGGTTTGGCTGAGAATCAGAAGGAGTGGAGGAAAATCAGTATTGCCGTTCCACCGGTGCTTCACTGCTCCACTGGCTCCGGGAGACATTGGATGTTGTTACTGGGAGCAAGATGAGAATCAGCTTCTGGGCCGGCGCCGATAAGAACAAGCCCAAGACCCAGTTCAGACAGAAAGGAACAGTCCATTCCAGCTTAGGGTTTCAAGTCTGAATAGAATTTACATCATCCTGACGCAACCTGAATGATGTGCTTTTCAGTCCTTTTTTGAAGACCCTGGTGCTAAAAGTACTGAAGTCACATTTTTAGACAATTCAAGTTGAGCATAGAAACATGTTGTATTTATTTATCTAAGTCCACCCAAAAATATGTATGCAATTGCCTAAGCAATTGCATAAAAACAGCTTTTAATGGCTGATTTTATGCATCAATGATATTTTTGGATTAGATTTTCTCAAAATAGACATTTTGTGACTTCAGTACTTTTAGCACCAGGGTCTTCAATTAATATTTAAGTGATCACGTAAATGATTTACAAATCGTCTGTTTCAGTCAGGAAATCTGCTTCTGGACAGCATTATTCACGGTGACATTCACTAAAAACCGCCGTGTCCTTTGCTGGCAGGGTCCTGCTGGAGATCTGATGGTCAGGAACATCCAGCTGAAACACGCGGGGAAGTACGTCTGCATGGTCCATACCATGGTAGACAGTGTGTCGGCTGGAGCTGACTTGATTGTAAGAGGTATGTTTTTGCGGCAGTCGGACATTTTTTTTACCCCTGCTTTAAAGCTTTATTGCCACATTAATAGAGTCAGAAATTAGAAAGCCACACCATTTTTCTGCTTTCATTGCTTTATCTGGAAATAGCAGGCCGCTCCACGGTGTGAAATAATGACCGCACGAGTATCTGAAATCAATGCATTAATCCTGCTCTTCTTGTTCCTTGGAATTTATTGTATTTCCATCATCCGTTGAAGGGCCTCATGTTCACCTTTTGAATATTAAGTGTTTCTTCCCTTTGTGGCTGGAAATGTCTACTTTGCCGCGGCGCGTCTCTAACCTTGTTGTGCCCTATTGGCCGGCACAGCGGAGCTCTTCAAAGTCACTTCCCCTCTGTTTTCTCTCTGTCGCGCTCGGCCCACCAGGGCCTCCGGGGGCTCCAGAAGGCCTGGCGGTGGAGGAAATTACAGACACCACCGCTCGGATTTCCTGGGGTGCTGGAAGCGACAACCGCAGCCCGGTCACCGCGTACACCGTGCAGGCAAGGACCCCATTCTCCATTGGCTGGCAGGCAGTCAGAACAGGTACAGATAACCAATCAGAGCTGCTCTGTATTCCAGACCAGGAAATACTGACTTGAATTTAACCCTTTAAACACCAGTAAAAGAGATGGAAAAATCCAGGTTCAGAAAGTATAAGTCCTCCCCGGTATTTTTGTTCCAGTCCAGGATTTGCTAATTAGCACAATTCTTCAGCCAGGAGGTAGGACTATTAGTGAAATCAGCTGGCTGAATTCATGGGTGGAAGAAACACATGGCAGGATTTTGACTTTCTGACCCTGGATTTTCCACCTCTGAAATATTATGAACACAATACTCTTTCATCTGATTGTATGTTTTTGTTAGTATTTTGTTGAAAATAATTTTTTTCTCTTTCCCCAAATTTAACTTTAAGGTGCAGGGCTCTACAGTGTTCCCATTTTAGGAGGATTTTTGCCAGAAAATTGATGTGTGCTGACTGAAAAAATAATTTAGGAGCACATCTACAAACTGGGATGCATTAGTGTGCTCCTAAATTTTTCAGCTCATTTTTCAGCACATGTGCTCTTTGGAAAAAATGTTAGCGTAGAGCCCTGAAGAAACATTTTAAACACATTTGACCCAGGTGTACAATATATCATTGTTTAAATGAGACTAGTGTGATTGCTAGTGTGATTTAATTCCAGAATGGTGCACATGTTTTATCTTTTAACAGGTAGTAGCAAGGGTACACAAACCAATAGAGGCTACAGTACATTAGTGTTTGAGGGAATAGAAAATAATTCACTTTCCCTCTGTGACTTCCACTCTAATCTTTTCTGCCCTCTGATAAGACCTGCCATATGGAGATAAATATATTTTTTAAAAGTGTAATCTAAGAAGCGGGATGCCGTGTTCCTGTATCTAATGCATTGTCTGTGTTTCTGAGAATGGGCTTGTATTTCAACTCAAATTCTTTAATCCTAGTTCCCGATTCTGTACCTGGACAGATGTTGCATGCGACTGTGGTAGATTTGAACCCCTGGGTGGATTATGAATTCAGAGTGGTCGCTGTAAACGGTGTGGGATTGGGAGAGCCCAGCCCATCCTCCAAGCAACTACGCACTAAATCTGCAGGTACACATCTCCTCTCCTGAGAAACACATCTGTCTCCCTGATTAAATCTGATTTGATCTCTCTGTTCCCCTTGATGAATCTGCTCCGTGTGCCACACACGTTTAATAACTATTTTGCTGCCACTGTTTTGCGTCGTGTGCCCTACAAAACGAGTGGGCAGGCAAAATTGTGGCGGCAAAATAGTTAATAAATGTGTGTGGCACACAGAGCAAATTAATTAGGTTATAGTTTTATTTTATTTTATTGTTTTTTTAACAATCAATGGCAACAGCTGCAAATCGTGTCTGTAATAAGGAGGTGATTATTTAATAAGGAAACCAAGGCAAACAGTAGTTCAAATCATTAATCCTCTGATTTTTGTGGTTTCAGTATGAATGGAAATTTAGTGATCCTCATTTTTTTTTCCCCTGGTAATGAATATGCATAGACTGAGCACACCATAGTCTTTAAAGGTATAGATCCTGTTTGCCAGTCCTGTAGAAATGATTAATTCATGCTTACATCCACACAAACACTCGCACAAGGACCCACGCAGGCCATACGGCTGTGATTTGAAAGTGTCTATTTTAAGCCAGTTTGCCGTGCATGTGGCTCGATCTGCGGGTCCCGGGGGAGTGGGGTGTCAGCGGCGCCTTGCACATTGAGGCCACGCTGCATCACCTCTGAGGAAGCCCGCTATATCAGCTCTGCACCCGCTTCCGCTCCTGATACCCCAGACTCCGCTACCACGCCTATCAGCCTACCGCACATGAGCAATGAGGCGCTCTACAAAACCAGACATCCCTGCTGACCTGCTTTTAGAATTGGGTTTACCAGCACCCTCTAGAACTAGAAATGCTCTTGGCGTGGGTCCGCTCACGCAACGACAGGCATTTTTGTGTCCCGCCTACCAGGAATTCTAAGTAGCGGGGTGGTACAGTTCCACCCAGTTCAGGTCTACTAAGGTTCCCATCCTCACCTGCACAGCTTTCTCTCCTTAAACAGTGCCCGAGGTCGCCCCGGCCAATGTAAGTGGAGGTGGAGGAAGCCGATGTGAGCTCGTCATTATGTGGGAGGTAAGAGGATCATGGGACTTATTAAAAAAAAAAAAAATCCTCATTGTGACAGCCTGTTTCTAAAGCAACATGAACGGAATTTCTGATGTTATTCTCCATGGTTACACGGTTTGAATCAGACGGCTGTAATTAAAGGAGAGCTCTGCCGCCTTTGCTGCTTGCCTTCTGAAAGGAAACCGGCTCTGTCCCCTGGCACACGACATGAACGTAGAGAAGCAGGAATGGCAAAAACTCAGCGTGCACAAATGTATCTCTTTGTTCGGTATAGGAGTGCGCATGTAGTAGAGCTGTCTCTCAGTGTTTAATTGGCATTCTTTTATTTATTGCATATTTTTTACATTATAGGTCTATATTCTGTAAAAAAAATAAAAAAAACCCGGACTGGTTTATGCTGGTTCAGGGGCCTTGTTTCATCCTGGGCACTCCTTGGGCGTGTACTAGTTGAGCCCTAATCAGCCTGGAATGATTAGTCCCTCAGCCTATCAGATGCTGTAACTAGGCAAACTATCCAGACTCAGGAAGCTGCAGGTAGAAGCGTTTGTCTTTGTGGAGGCAGGACATGCACATATTTCCTGTATGATACGTAACTCACTAACATGAGTTGGACATTCATATTTTATAAAATTTTCAGTTACGCTGTTTCCGACATAGTTTAAGTTGCTGTGCTGTAAGGTTAGCATTGTAGTGGGTACGATCGCTAACTTGGTCAATATTAGGGGTGTCACGATACCGATTCGAAATCGAAAATCGATCGAAATGAGCGTTCGATTTCGAACTTCGAAATCACAAGCTGGTTCGCGATTCTCCAAGTTATTTTTTTCTCTCCAACCCCGCCCCCCGCGCGCTCTTCTTAGCCTTTCATGTGATGGGTAAGATGTAAAAAAAAGTAGCCTACTTGGCCATCTCTAATGTAAGCGTTTCCGACAAAACGAAACTTGACGCCTTCCACTGCATTTTGTTCGTCCACGCAGGCGTGCGTCCGAAGAAAAAAAAACAACGATATTTCAAAGAAGACACAGCTGCTAGTTAACGTTAGCTTACCGGTAGCCTGCATTACTTTTCGACACATGGCCACTGCCGGAGTCGGATATGGAGAAACAGAACTGCAAAATCCTCCTGCTTCCCTCAAGTCACCGGTGTGGCAACAGTTTGCCTTCCCCGTGAGTTATATAAACAACGAACGCGTCATTGACAAAAAAACGACAGTTTGTCGGCTATGCTACACGCGAGTACCATACGCCACCTCAGGCAACACGTCAAATATGGCAGGACACATTCGCAGGCATCACAAAGAAATAGATTTGACTGGGAAAAAAACATTGACACAGGCAACTCTTCCATTCTCATTTAGAGCCAAGCTTCCACAAAATGCAACTTGTTTGTAGCATCAGACATGCGACCCTATTCGGTGGTGGAGAACGCTGGATTTAAGCATTTAATGCAGAATTAATTGCCTTGACGACAATGTAAATGTAAATGACCGTTGTCAGGGCATAAAACCAATGTGTAAATTGTTAATAGCGTGGTAAATGTTTAACTGTTTATTATTCTAGAGTCTAGTTTTGATAAAGCTCTTAACTGTTTAGGTTTTTTTAAAATATTCTCATATTTTTGTTATTATTTATAATTGTTATTATTCAAATAAAAGTTACTTATTGAGAAACAAGTATTTTTCTTTACAAATCAAGACTCGATAGTCTAACAATGGCATAGCCATTAGTTAGACTATAGTGCTGGAAAAAAAAATAGTGCTGGAAAAAAATCGAATCGTGACCTTAAAATCGAAAGTCAAATCGAATCACGGATTTGGAGAATCGTGACACCCCTAGTCAATAATGTTATTATGTATGTAGCCGCTACCTAGATAGCTCTGTATCACTCCGTTATTTGCACTTAGTTTGTTATATCACATGCATAGTTGCAATTGTAATGACCTGTGTATCACAGTACCTTATTTTGTATTGTTGTATTAGTACTACTGTGCTGACAGTGCTCTTATATCTTTACATGGTTACATTTAATTATGGCTTACATGTCCTTGTGTTTATAGTCGTAGAACGCATCATCGTCATCTTCATCATCCTAAATAACACCATCTATGCTGTCATCAATGTTGTTGTCCTCGTTATTTTCATTGACATGTGCACTTGGACCACACCGGTGTCTCGAGTGATACCCACAGCGACAGTTACTCCCCCTTAGCCAGTAGAGAGTGCACTTTTATATTTTCTCAATGTAAATATTTTCTTTCTCTCTCTCTCTCTCTCTCTAAGCCTGTCTCAGAGGAGCTGCAGAATGGGGAGGGGTTTGGATATGTTGTAGCTTTTCGTCCTGTTGGCACGACAACATGGATTCAGTCTGTGGTGGCTTCAGCTGATGCGTCAACATACGTCTTTAAGAACGAAAGCATCCCGCCTCTTTCCCCCTTTGAGGTGAAAGTGGGTGTTTTCAACAATATGGGAGAAGGCCCTTTCAGTCATGTGACCACAGTCTACTCTGCTGAAGAAGGTTGGTTTAAGTTTTGTGTAACTTTTTTTGTTCTTTCCCACTTTAGAATAGCAGTCATAATTCCATAAATCCATAGAGTTCAATGGGATAATGAGTCAGTAGACCCCTTAAAGTGATCCATCCATATTTACTGCATATCTAGCAGCAGAGCGATGGTTTGAGGCTTGTTTGATACCTCAGACCCTTGACTAGTTGTGAAATGAGCTATATAAATAAATATTGATTTGATTTGATTTGATGACGTACAGCATAATTTACAGCTTAATCAGCCCCCCAATTCCCATAGAGATCCATTCAATTGTAGAGAGGTTATAGTATCACATGTAAGAGCAACAGAAAATAAGATATCAAGAGTCTTTTGATGTTGTTGAGTCATCGGCATCAGGACATCATAGCATGCAAAGGATATGCAACCAAATATTAAATATGATGACTAAGTTTATGTTAATTTGTCTAATTACTTTTAGTCCCTTAAAATGTGTGTATAAAAAGGGCTACAATTGCTACACTGTTCACCCAATATGGATGTAAAAACCCTCAAATGAATGCTGGAAGTCTGCACTTTAACCTCATAGTCACTGTTCCATTTCAAATCCAATGTTCTGGAGTACAGAGCCAAAAAAACAAAAATTGTGTCACTGCCCGAATACTTTCCATCCCCACTGTATTAATAAAAGTTTGTAAATACTGACAGGATATTAAGAGATGAATCACAGCAAGTCACACCTGCCAGAATTTGCTTCAACATTTTTTTCAAACAAATTTCTCTGGATGATTCCGATCATTATTCCCATTATAGTTGGCCTACTTTTATGACAATGTTTGTGAAGACATACAGTATTTGTTCGACACTGCAGAGTAATTTTCTTGTTTATCGTTGTCCTGCTCCTCCTCCTCCACTTTTTTCTTTCTGAATCTATGCACATTTAATTAATCTCTTTTCTTTTTCCTGTTTATTTTTTCCGTTCCTGAGCTGTACTTTCTGAATTTGTCTTGGTCTCTGCTGTTTGGGCTTGCCATTGTTACAGTTCCGAAACTGGAATGGACCCAAATGCAGGACTCTGAGACAGACTCGGGCAAAAACTCAGAAAGGAGTGAATTTAATAACAATGAGGACAAACAAGCAGGCAAACAGGGGAGCTGGGTGACGGTCAGGATACGTATAACAAGAGAGCAGGATAGATGATGGGGCAGGAACGAGCAGGAGCTGGGCAACAGACAGGAGGTCTAGATGCAGGATTGGCGAGTGCAGGTGGGCAGGAACGGGGGAAGCAGGCTGGACGGGCGAAACTGAAAGCAGACTGGACAAGTTAGGAACAAACAAACAGAGGCCAAAAAACACGTCAAACACACAGCAGACTTGACGGAACGAACTGGCAACAAGACAAACAAAGAGGGCGATATAAATAAGGGGAGAAACAGGTGAATGGGAGATGAGTAATGAACCGGGCGTGAGGAATGTAAGCGAGAGTTAATCAGGTAATGAATGTGAGTGCGGAATGCGAGCGGGCGAGGCGAGTGATTGGCTGGAAGATAATGGGGAGCAAATGAGGAACTAAACAGGGAAACCACACCCAGTCTGCACAACACGGAGAGACAGACAAGGTAAACGGAAAAACATGACATAAAACAAGAGGAATGGGGAAAACACGGAGAACGAAAGGAAGGTGGGCTGGAAGGGAACGGCGGATGTTACAGCCATTTTGCCAACAACTTTAAGCTAATTTGAAAAATAACTAGCTGCAGGCTGCACGTACGCAGCGTAGGGGCGTAAGCCTAAAGCTACTTCCCACATAACGTCAACTTTCCAAAACGCTATTTAGGCGAAATGTATTTCTGCGTGTCTGGGTGTGCCTCACAAAGATATATAGGCTATTTCAGATACATTTAATTTAATAAAAAAGAAAAGAAATAGTTATTATTAAAATTAATTTCCCTTCTCACCGTGGGGCCCTGTGAAGGGCGGGGCCTGGTACAGTTGCATGGGTTGCCCCCCCACCCCCAAAAGACGGCCCTGTAGATCGATACTCCACATGAGCCCCCCCCCCCCTTCCCTGGCAGATGTACTATCCAATGTCAATGTAATGTTTTCTACACCAAAACAGCTCGGTGAGTTTCAAAATGAATATGGAATTGGAGACATTAAATTAGCCAAGGACTGTTTTAAACTTGTTAAATAGACATAAGATATGACTTCTATTGTGCTACTATTTTTTTTAAGCTGGAATTTTCTGTGCATCTCTGCTCTCTTATTTCTCTATAGAGCCTTCTGTAGCCCCTTCCTTGATTTGGGCACGGACCCTGTCTGCCTCTGAAATTGGTGTATACTGGGAGCCTGTATCCTGGAAGTCCAGCAGTGGTAGAGTGCTTGGTTACGAGGTAGGGAAATGAAGGACAAGTATGTTGTAACTCACAAACCGGCTTTGCGCTGTTAGTGGGATTGACATTCCAAAGGGCAATATGTGTATTACGTGCAGCATGAACGGCTTAGAGAAAGGTGTCCGTAGTTGAGCAGTGTCGCCATGGTCAAATTTTCACAAAGCAACAGGAGAGCTCTTCAACAGGAGGGTGTGTTCACAGCTTAGTGTTGCTCCGAGATTCTTCGACCCAGTGGCTTCCTACAAGAAACTCATCTTTCAAATGTTGACATGCAAGCATCACAGCATCTAAGCAGCCTAGCCCCTCACCCCAGGCCTCAGGGCCTTATCCATTCTTTCATTAGCTCCGGATAATTTATAGTGTTTCCTGGTTCTGCAGTTTTATCGACACAAACCGTACAATCGTACGCAAGCCCACGGTGACTGATGGACTAATCAATGTAATTGACTGTTGGAATTAAATCAAAACTGTGTGTTTTCGTACAGTACAGATTGCAGGAGCCCGACCATGAGATCAATGTCTCTGCTCCTGTCTCATCCTCTCTCCCAGGTACTTTACTGGGAGGAGGGAGAGGTGCGGAGCGGTGCAGGGACGCTCAGAGTCGCAGAGACCATGACCAAAATCACGGGCCTGAAGAGCAGCACTTCCTATTTTGTGGCGGTCAAGGCCCACAACAGCGCCGGCACTGGCCCGCCCAGCGCTCCGGTCAACGTCACCACCAAGAAGCCACGTGAGTCTGTTCTCGTTTGCAGGGCGACGCAGACCACGCCACAGGTTATTTCTGTTTGCGTTATTCTCGTGACTCACATCCGCGGGGTCTGGGCTGGGGGGCTCCAAACCCTGACTCCCCTGCCCCGAGCTGCTCTGATCCTCACCTCCAGAGCGAAACGCTTCACAGATTAATGTACCCACGGGAGGGATAGTCAGCTGGCGAGATTTAGATTGCTGGTGGTATTTTAATAGCGAGGTTTCAGCCTGTAGTTTGGTAATTATCTGATACCAACGAACGCGATGCTGAACAAAATAGAGCATTTAAGACCGTCACTGATAAGATGAATCTCTCCATCTCAGTGGAGTGTTTGCGAACTCATTTCTGCTAATAGACTGAGCAGGCAATTAAAGTTGTTCTAAAATGAATAGTCAGCAATTAAGACCCGTTCTTAGGCTGAAGTTTTGTTTCTGAACGCACTGACATTGTGACATGGGATTCTTCCCCTACTGTGACTTTTGCTTTTGAAAGAGGTTATCATTTCAGCTTTGCTCTGCCATTTGTATAAAGTAATTAACTTACACACGCAGGTGTGTGTGCGTGCGTGTGCGTGCGTGTGTGTGTGTTTCATTTTCTCTGTGTGTGTGTATTCTGTGTATGGGATCACATGTAACTAACAGCATGGCATGTCATTTAACACTTATGTCCACTTATACGAAATAACAGAGAATTTAAGAGTATGTTTGAGTATACTTAAAAACCAACATGATTAGATATAAATTGGATTTATATGGAGTCAATAACATTGCTTATGATGGAGATACTAAAAAAAGAAGAGCAATTGAGAGATAGATTGAAAGTATTGATGGAATGTATTAAAGCACGAATCTCTGCGATTGGATATTTTTCAGCGCCAAGTCAACCACCGGGGAATATTGAGTGGAACTTGACAAACTCCAAGATCTTCTTGAATTGGGAGCACGTCAAGGCTATGGACAATGAGTCGGAAGTGATTGGGTACAAGGTGAGAGTTGCTTCCGTAAGGACGGATGTGAATATTTCTGTTGCTTGTTAGGATTTAGATTTTTTTGGTCGTGGGTAAAAAGTATTCAAAGTTTATTTTAAGAGCACATTTTTTTATTTATCGATGTGCTCAGCGTGATGTGCTAAGAAAAATTCTCCCATTATACCGGTTTAGTTCAAAGGTCATCTTGGTTAAGTCATGGTCAGTGAAGGGAGAAGGATGTCTATTCTCCCAGGATGCCGTTCTCCTGGTTGAGTGTCAGAATGCTAATTAGTTTTTCCTTCCCAGTTTCCCTGCCTCTAAAAGCTTGGAAGATCCTTTCTGGCAGTAGTTGCCCTCTGGCCAAAGACTTTTTCAGATGGCACATAAATTCACTGAAGCTATATTAGCAAATGTAGATCTATTTTTTTTCCACAGACCTTGTGATCACAAATCAGGTTTCTTTACCTGACAAGGCCATGCAGTGTTAATAGCTTGGAAGATGATGTACTGCCTACTGTGTAGCACAAGCAGCGAGGAGCAGATAGAGTACGGCTGATAAAAAATAGATCCTACTTTCTTGTAAAGAATTAATTTTCTGCAGAGGTTTTTTTGGGTAATTTGAGCCAGCCCTTTCAGATGTATGTGCGTGGAGGCGAGGAAGCAGGTGGGCGCTTTCGATGCAGTTTCCCTCACTGCGCGATTTAAACCCGCTGCTTTGGAATGCCGCGGAGGCTACACAGGCACCTCTGATAATAATTTGCAATTCATATTATCTTTTTTTTTAAGCCTCTACAGAAAAGCTGGATCAATATCTGAAGATTCCAGTCCCACAGTAAAAAGACAGAATACTTCATTTTGCAGATGGCCTTATCTGTTTGTATCCTAAACGCGTCTAATTTTGAGTTAAGCGTTCAAAAATGAATTGTTGTGTTCATATTTAGCGAATGCGGTATATTGCTGGTCTGAGTCCTTTGGAAGTGATACAGATGGCCGTTTGCCGATTAGGAAGTTGAATGTGTCTTTGAAGCAGACAGGCACATACAGTTGGGGAAACGGTGAAATGGTACTTAGGTTATGGCCGCCCACATCAAAAGGCAGAATCTGTGAAAAAGAAACTTCCAGGCTGGAAATGTTGCTGTAACTTTATGCACTGCAGGGTAGGTCAATGTGGATGTCTCCACCACCTAGAGTTAACAGCATTTCCACTAAACCTGTTAGCGCAGCAAATCTCTTGCCTCTTTTGAAGGACATATAGCAGCCAAGCACACAAATATAACACGAGTACACCCACAAGCAAACACGCGCACGTAGCTTCTAGGATGTATGAAAGTCTAATCAAGACCGCTTCTCTCCAGGTGGACGGGGCAAAGATCCGTGTTCATACACCATCGTGTTCATACACCATGTCGGACATTTCCTAATTTAGCGCTTTTCTTCCTTTCTCCTTTCTGGAAAGGTTAGATCAACAGAAAAAAAGAACATGCATAATTCTGTTAATTCCGTGGATTCCTCATTCCCGCATTCTTAATTGAAACTGCCAGTAGTTCCACAGCCCACCGTGATTAATGATGGCAAATGACCGCCCAAGTGAGGCGGGGCGACTGTGACCATGCCCTCCTCCCACCTCCTCTTCTCCTCCCTCCTCCTCTTCTCCTCCCTCCTCCTCTTCTCCTCCCACCTCCTCTTCTCCTCCCTCCTCCTCTTCTCCTCCCTCCTCCTCTTCTCCTCCCACCTCCTCTTCTCCTCCCTCCTCCTCTTCTCCTCCCTCCTCCTCTTCTCCTCCCTCCCCCAGGTGGTGTATCGGGAGAACTGGCACAGGAGGAGCAGCGTGGTGGAGACCAACAGGACCTCGGTGGAGCTGGAGTTGCCGCCGGGTGAGGACTACCTCATCGAGATCAAGGCCCTAAGCGATGGCGGAGACGGCAGCAGCAGCGGACCCATCCGGATCCCGAAAATGTCGAGTAAGAGAGCCTCCTGTCGCCTTCTCCGCCAAGACACCTGCTTACGTAATGAATCCAAGCTGACATTAGTAGGCAAGGGAAAAAAAAGATCTATCACCTTCAAAACATCAAATCATCAGCGTCAGAAAAGGTTTATCACCTGTCACAAATATCATGTACAATTTCCAATATTAGATGCTGCAAATTCCATCAGTGCCGCCAGTATTCTTCAGCTTCTTCTCTCGTGTGACATAAAAAGTAATCATTCATTAAAGCTTCATTAAATCACCATTCACACAGTACACATTAATTCAGTTATGTTCTCAACTGATCCAATTAGCCAATAAAGGCTTCAGAAATGTTGCATGTAGACGACTGTGTGACTCCCTTGGATCAGAATTGTATACATCAGTCCTTTGTGTATTCAGACACATTTGAAATGTAATAATGTGTTGTTATGGCCCAGGCAGAAGCCCGCAATGATGCTTGGAGAGTCCTGCATGTAAATGTACTGATTTCATTTTTATGTTTCAGCGCTAATTGTTTCCTCTGGATGTTTTTGTTTTTCAGGTCTTAATTCAAAGGGGTATTCCAGTTCCAATGTTAGCAAAATACCTGCTGTTTGTGCATTTATGTTTTTTATAACTGTAAGGTGGATTTTGTAGAATAGAAATTAAAACTGCAATGCCTATGAAGATTCTATCGTGAGTTTAAAAAAATATGCTCAAGAAAGGGTACACATTCCTGTCATAAACATTGAATAAAGTACCTTTAATTAACAATTTATCTGCGACATAGTTTTCTGAGGAACACGGAGAGATGAAAGCAGGTGTGAGAGAACTGCATCACCTTTTGTTAAGTTGCCATTTTGATCTCTTTATCTCCACCAATCCATTGACTTTTTTAATAATTATCAGTTATACAAAGGGCAGGCTATATTTATTTAGAATTTAAAGACTAAAACATCAAAGTGATGTATATCAATTTTATAGATTATGAAGTAGGAGGTAGGCTGAATTCAGGTATTCGGAATCGAGGAATATAGATATGTCCGTAAGGAAAAAAGAAAACGATCCAACCATCTATGTAGTTCTAGCTATGCATATGGAGAAAACTGCCGTCAATATGTATAAATGTCACATACAGTCCCACAGAGCATAAAATGCAGCATATACTTTTGATAGTAAATGAGTTCCTTTTATTTTATTTATTTTATTTTATTTTATTTTGTATGGAGATGCATACCATCTCCTGTTGACAATGGTGTCTGCTGATTGACTTGAACATGTTAACATCTATCAATAGTAATCCAGATGAGCCTTTGAAAGCCAGAGTAATTACCTGAAAAAGAGATAGTTTAGTCTTAATTGACATTTCCGAAACAGAATTTGTATTAGTATTATTGTTTCCCAGGGGGAACTTTCTTTACCATTTCATACTTCAAAAAATTAAACCCTTACTTTACATATTTTAACTGCCTGCAATCTGCACTACGTTAATTATTAGATTAAATGTTGTTTTAAAAATAAGTTAACATGAAAACATTGGCCAATTCTGAGAATATTTTAGTTTGACTCACTTTTACATTTTTAATATCAGATATACCTCAAGATCAAGCCCAATTAGTGAACAATTTCCTGAACAAAGTGTATTCTGATGTAGAACCTTTTAAAGGTTCTATAGTATATGTTTGTATAATAATAATATTAATAATAATACATTAGGGGCCGGTTTCCTAGACATGGATTAAACCTAGTCCTAAACTAAAAGAAAAATTCAACGAAGAATGAAAAATGTTTTTATTATAGGATTAGGCTTAATCCATGTCTGGGACACCAACCCTAGATGTCTAGAATTATGCTGTTCATGGATGTGAAAGCAAACATGAATGTGAAAGCAATCTTCATAATGTTCAGATGTAATGATATCAAATGAATGTTACCTTGGTAAAACAGCCAAACAGCCTTTTTGCTGTGTTACTGTAACCGGCCTATGTAGTACCTGTAGTGATACATTACATGGCCAAAAGAATATGGACACCTGCTCATCCAACATCTCATTCCAATATCATGGGCATTAATATCAAATCATCAGCATACATAGCAGACATACATGCAGTTATTATATAGGCCATGCAATGATTATAATAGAGATCAGAAACATGGTAAGAATCCACCTTTCTTTTGGTGATACGTTATTTGAAATGATATGATTTTGTGCTTCCATCCTCATATTCGCTAATGTTTTGTAAACGTAAGATTAAAATGACTTATTTTGATGGTTATTCTAAAAGAAATTAAGAAATATATGAATAATAATAATAAAATTGTGTTTTATTTAGCTTTAATGATTTAATACTGTTGTATTAACATCTGGAGAGATCTCTGTGAGATATTGAAAATAAAATTTCATATTGAAAGTATTCTGTGTCTGTTTTATTGCATTGTTTGACATTTTTGCAATCAGTGTATTTTAACTTGTAAATTTTGTATTTTAACTTGCTACTTAAATGAAATATTGTCACTGATATCTCTTAACTGCTTACTAAAACAAACTTTACAACTATTTGACCTCTGAAGCTACATCTAGAAATTTGTGAAAAAATGTCTTTCAATATTGTGATATTAATAACCTTTTGCAGTAGTACACAACTGCTTTTGTTTAAAATAAGCAATGAAAGTATTTTTTGACTCTTTGGCTGTCTGAATTTTTAAAGGTATTAATCGTTGTTGGTAGACACATGGGTAAAGCTAAAGATGTGTTTTAAAATATTATTCAGGTTTCCAAAGGGGGTGGCCCTCATTAAGTGTCAACTTGTCAAAAGGTTGAGCAACAGAGCCATCCATCTACTGCATATGTGTTGGGCTGATTTTGATGGTGGACCCGTGTCTGTGTTGGGCTATAGGAAAGTATTCCATCCAATGCAATAAGTATAGGGAAGGGCATGTTTGCCAATACAGTACAAATGGCATGAATAACTGTTTGAGAGTTTGAAAGGGAATGCCTGATATTTGGATCCATGATAGTTATGTTGCAGTGAGACTCTGTCCCTATTTACACAGAAAATCCGTTTTGGAACTGATCTATATCGTTGCTTGGATACCATGCGTTCAAATATGACTGCATGTCAATTGTTAATTATTAACAGCACACATATCAGCTCTTACACAGAATGTACTGCATAGAGTAATGTGCTTTAAAAGATCCCTTCTCTCACAAACACTTGTGAGGTGGTATGGGAGTTGGAATGTGCAAAATATTTTCCCACCTCACACAGTATTATGTGATTCAAAATTTTGTTAGAACACAAAAATATGATCATTTTTTAAAGCTTGTCTTAACAAATTCACCCACAGTTGAACTGTGAGCTGGTGTGAGGAGACATTACCATTTCAGTAGAGCCCATTTTTCCATTGAAAGCAACATTTTGACCTCAGGCTTATTTGGAATATTCCTTTGTCAGTATTGCAGTGAAATTAGTTTAATCTTGTTGCAAAAGCTAGTCCCAGAACACTTGACAACGCCTCCTGTGAAGCAAGGTTCATCACAAGGGCACAGCCTTTTCCAGGGCCTTGTAATATGTACTGATTAGGAGCACAGGAGAGGCAAAAAGCAGACTTGAATGCTACTAACATTCTATGCTGGGGCTTATGTCCATCAGGCCGGTCAGTGCTGATTGGCTCAGTGTAACAGCAAGTCCACCCCACGGGTTGGACACCTTCGATTGACATTCCCCCTGGAGCTTGCAAACTGGTTACCCGAGATACTGCATTTCAGTAATGCCAAAAGGAAAATTACGCCACCGAGGTCTATTCAAAACTATAAATTTACCCTGGCCAACTTTTTTGCACACTGCTTTCAAATTCTACATTTTATTCACACCAAACTAATTATTCTGTTAGCATTATTAATAATAATAATATTACCTGCAATGATGTCATGTTCTTGTTGTGTCCATTGTTCATGATGATGAATCATGACTAATAAATGCGTAATAATAAGTAATAAAGATGGCATACAGTATGTTCTTGCTCTTAAAGTAAGATGCTGATGATGATTCTACCAGATTATTATTTTAACTACATTGTTATTTTGATATTGCCACTAATAGTGTCATTAAAAATGTTATTAGTTGTAGGATTTCTGTCTTTACATGATGATAACAAAGACTAATTATATACTGTATGAATTTTAATAATGAATTCATTTCGGAAGCTAGTTTTGCCTCCTTACCAAGCATCAATAACTCAAAGCTAAGCTGGTAAGCTTGCTAACTTATTTATTATTTTAACTTGCAGAAACGTTTAGAAACCACATTCGAAATGTCCTTGTCACAATCTGTCACTTATTTTCTTCCATAAAATCCTGCAGCTATCTAGCTGGGTGCTAGACGCAATTGTCATACAGCTTCGGCTCTCGATTCTCAGAGCTCGCCCCCTGGTCAGCTCTGCGTTCACCGGTTTACCATGATCCTTCACGTTTAAGTATCCAGCACACATGCCCTGGTTCCTTAAAGCCCCATAGTCCAACATGGCAGCCTCCACAAACTGGCTTAATGCGCCAAAGAGCAGCTCCCATAAGAATCCATTGAACTGATAGGCGGAAGCTGCCTCCAGTTCTTACTTATCTCGAAGGCTTTGAGTCACAAAGAAAAGTTTGTGTTTCCCCTCATACTGATGTGGGGGTTGGTTGCCCTTATTCCCTGCTCTTTTGAGGAGATGTTTGGTATAGCATTCGGAAGGATTATAAACTAAATTTCACCTCTGCTCTGGAGAAGGTGAGACGGACCTTTTCTTTAGAAGAGGGTCATGTTCAAATACATGGTATAGTAAATAAAATAAATGTCATTGTAAGACCAAGTAAAAGGTATTTTCTTTTAAACTATACCTACAAATGGGCCTATGGTCCTTTATATATTTAAATTCAAAGAGGTCATGCGATATTTCTCTAATTTCTGTGTCAGATTTTCATATTTGATTTGAAATATAATGGCTTTCAGGAAGCTGTGGGGATGTCGTAGACAGGATGTATTTACCTGTTTTCAACAGCTTCAGCTTAACATTTTAAAACATGTTTTTCCCACCTTGTTTGTGCAAGTTGAAGGTTGATATGTCTTTATTTTCAGTTGATATCTGAACGGGAGCCAGTCATAACTTTTCAATATTTTTCTAAAAGTGTAGCTGTAAAATATGAAACTGGGCTAAGGTTGAGGCATGAAATGAGGACTGAGTCAAGGCCTCAGTGGTGAGGGATGAGTATGACCCAGCCTCGCAAAAGAATAATCTTGTCAGGCTTGTTGACAGGTAAGTGTCTGAACATCAGCATTAATCTCTGGAGAACCACTCTAAGTCTCAGGTATACCAAGGGATTTAACTGTAAATACCAGTCCAGTTCAAAAAGGGAGCAGGCAGAGGCAGGGAAAAGCTCTATTTAATGTGTACGCAGACTGTGTGTACTCCAGTGCTGCAGTGTGGTCCAAATACAAACACACTGTTAGCAATGGGAGGCGTTCCACGCAGGAGATTCTCCACTAATTTGGGTTGTATTGAATTATCCCCCCCTGTCACTGTTTGACATGGTGATGAAGATCAATGTTGGAGCCTCACACCCAGCAATCAATTGACTACTAATGACACATAAAATGATACACACCATTGTAATTGTCTCAGATAAGCACCATGACTGCTTGTTTATCTTCATTCTGAAGTGGAGATCATTAAATAACCTCTTTTGAGGACTGGCTCTTGTATTCAATAAGTTGTACATACAATACAGTACAGTGGTAGCTTATAAGTCACCTCGCTCTCTGAAGGACATCCATTTGACTGTATTACCAGGAGCAGCTATAAGTGTTTCTTGCCTCAGCAAAATAGGGTCAGTATTTATTTGTTTATTTAATCTTTATTTGTTTTGTTATAAATATTAAAATGCAATTTATAATATTACTTTGTCATTTTGTACTGTCATTTTTTCTACTGTCATTTTGTATGGTATATCATTACTGTTTATGTATTAGCGTATATTGAAAAAATGTACTGGTGTGGACTGGTGCAGGCCATATTAATGCTTGTCATTTCATTTTGAGCTATAGTTTGCAGTTGGTTAAATAAAGCCATGGTTTCTGGGACTACCTAATAGGCTGTTTATGTATGAACTAACATTTTACAAATCACTTGTCTTTTTTTCACAGTGTATCCTTACCTGCAAAACCTTTAAAGGCTTTCGAATGTACATTTTGGTATTTACAAAACATGTATGAATTAAGATATTTTCACATGTATCTATGCATGTCTTAAAGAGAGAAAAAAAGTTATTTAACAGAACACATTGCTACATAGCATTGTGGATGTTTTCTACATTAAAGAATATTCCCACAAGGGCATATTTCAACAGCCCAGAAGGAAAACCTGGAAAGACTTGGTGGTTTTAAGATCAAATCACTGAGTTAATACAGAAAATGTGGATAGAGAAAACACAGAGCCTTCATCTCTCAGCCTTTACTCATGCACTGGGTAACATGGGGATCAATCTTTCATTTTAACTTTTGCTGCTGCAAAGCCTCCAATTCAAGCTGGAAAACCCCAGATTCTGTGGTGTCAATTATAATTCCAACTCCAGATTTAGGATTGATGAAATTGATTCCCAGTGTTTTTTCTTTCCACTGCAAGTGATCAGTTAAAATACTCTATCGTAGAGACCTGTCCCTCAACCCTTTTTGTGTCTATTTTCTGTATAAAAATTCTTACCCATGAAGCCCTGGGTAAGGTAAACTGTTTAGGGGGGTTTGCTCTAGCAGAAAAGCATTTGAATAAGGAAAAAGACTCATTTAAAGACATGTGGGGGTTCAGGCCCCATTGAAGATGCTGCGGTATCAGGCAGGGCATTGGCTGAACGTAACTGTTGCTAATATCACTGCCGCCCTCTGACCAGTAATCCTGTTTGACAGGGTCCCCTGGTGCAGTCAGTCGCTCTGCAATCAATGTCAGGGTTAATTTATACACCAGGCTCCTTCCTGATGACTCTGAAGAAAGCTGTTAGATAGCGATCTGTTAATTCTGTTAATGTAAAAGTATAGAGTATTAAATATTCTATCCTCGGGCCATGTAATGGGTCAGGTGTGAGCGAGAATGAGAGGCCGAGCAGACTCGGCCCAGATTTCTGCCGATAGCTAGCAGAGTATGGCGAAAGAGCTCCCTCTGATACATCAAAGGGAAAACTCCCAACCATAGAAATGTATCATCGCAATGAGAGAATATGGTTGTTGACGTCCAATTGTTAGTGGAAAATATGGTACGGAAGAAGCTGGAGAGAAAATAATGGCTGGGGGTGTGCCACATATTGAGTTTCTATGAGAACTTATCTGTAAAAGGTTGTGTGGTCTTATAATTCATCTTAAGGGCCAGATTCAGAGTTGAGATAAGTACGCGCAAATGGGACTTACCCCCGAAATTCTGCGTAGCTTAAGCTATTTGTGATCATGCCCTGTACCACCCACATTTTGAGATAAGCACCCGTGCAACACAAGTTTGAATATGGCGTAAGTCAGCTCGCATTAAATCCGCGCAGGAGAGGCACTTAAGCGCATGACTTATGTTGGCCATCTCTGAATCCGGCCCTAAGTGTTTAATCACTGAAGTGACAGCAGACTTTTCTGAAACCTGTTTGCTTTGATTATGCTTGTCAGAGAATTCCACAGGACTCCAGTGCACCTGTCAGAGTTATGATTGGATCCTCCAGCTCCACCAGGTACGATATGGAAGTAGGTCAAATCAAAGAGCAGTCTGAAAGTCTCATCAGATACACAAGATGCTCAACTCACTCTTCTACAATGTACTTTCTCATGAGCGAACACGGTTTCATATTTCCGCTTGCATGTGAGATACTTTACACCAGAAACTCCACAATTAGTATTGGTATGTAATTCCGCATGAGCCACACAAACCTCTGTCAATACAAAAAAAAAAGTGCAAGTGCATATATTCTATTGTATTATGGCTCTTTTTAATTATTTTAGTGCAGTGAAATTACCATTGTTGTACCAGAAGGCTCAGGCATAGTTAGAAGGGTCTTTGGCACAGGGATGATGTATATATGTAAGTCTATTTGTCATCGTCCATGTAGCTGCCTAATTACATTTACATTACATTTACAATTACATTACATTCAAATGTAATGTAAATGTAAATGTATGGAGGCAAAGCAAGGGAGGATCACATAAAAATGTGACCGGTAACAATGGTATGAACATTTTCAACAGGACATTTTCAGAGGATTAGCAGGTAATCCATCCCTTTCTTTTTGTGAAAATATCAAACAACAGAAACAACAGAAGTATTTCTTTCTGAAATACCAGTGAACTCCAGTGTTCTGTCATCTGCCTTCAGTTCACAATGGCTTTGAAAGGATTCATCACATTGCTTTGAAAGGATGCGAGATATACGCACATAAGTCACACACATTTAATTCAAACCTTAAATAGTACGTGAAAAAAACTGTATAACACACACGAGATGAATGTGTGCATTCATATCACGCCGCAAGGTATAAGAGAATATGGCCATGAGGTCTGAGGAAAAGAATGTCAGTGGTCATGGTTCACTGAAACATTCGGCAATATTGTATCAGCAGTGGTGACACATGCCCATCCATATAGGTCCAACTCAGCAGGACTGTCATAAGTCATTACCCCTGTGCAACAGCGGTATATCTGATTGAGGCACCTCTAGGTTTGACATCTTCCTGAATCATAATACCACAGAGACGCCTGGGTGGCACTGTGCTGAAAAAACTCCCATGAAGTAATTCTATAGTTGCTAGATGGAGGCATCAGAGTAGAATTTTTTTTTTTTTTTAAAACTGGCTAAACACAATTCACTGATGAGTAACAACAATCTGTTCTCATAAGACCGTAGGTGGAAAGTTTACCAGCGTGCATGATGATGAAGTAACATCCGCATTGCACTGCATAAGTAACAAGGGAACTCGTTGAAATGTTGAGGTGTGATGGTATTGGCTTCAATGCTGGCACAGGGTAATTATTTTCCTTTTTTTAAAGATCATATGACCAGAACACAGGTGTGTTTATGTAGGGTTCGTGTTGAAGACATGAGAGGCTGTGGAGATGACCGTCACTGTAACCTGCTGTAAACACATGAATTCTAATATCACTCCAGTATATATCCCTAGAACAACATAGCATAAATACTTATAACAAATGTGAGGCATCCTGAAATCAACCAGAAGGCCTTTTAGTGTTCGTCTTCATCCGTCAGTCAATCAGTCAGTCAATGAATCAATGAAATCTGTATATCAAATTAGTTCTGGCCAAGATACAGATTTTAAGTAGAATAGTTTAGGGACTGGAGAGTTGGAATTATCCCTGGAATTGTAAGCACCTTAAGTACAAGATGCAAACCTGGAACATATTAGAGGGAACATCTGAGGGAGAGAGGAAGGCTCACACGTGCACACTTCACGTTGAATGGTGATATCACAGAGAGTCGCTATATATCACGTCACTACCCGTTTCTGTTTCACAGGGAACTATAAAAATGAACCCTCACTACCATATTCGTCCTCATTGTAATTGGGATGGCGGGTATGCCATCCGCCAGGTTACAGCTTGGTGGGGCATGCCCCATACCTATACAGCACTGAGAGTTTTCTACAGAAAGAACCACAATGACCACAGACTCTCAGCCCTTAAGATCATTAATTTCTGTACCGTCTGACCTTCTGTAAAGATACTGAATTCAGATACAACTTCACACATCCATGCAATAAAGGTGGTGGGTTATTTTTGCAATTTCTTCTTCTTCTTTTTCCTGCCAATTTCATTATCACAAATGCTCCATGCCCACAAAGAATACTTCTCCCCATTGGATAACAACTGATCTGATCTGCCAATAACAACATCTGATCACAGTAGCCTGATCAAAGTAGGAAATTGCAGGATGCACATGAACATGCTGATGCTTTTGGACATGTAAAAAATTGCACATTTGATATTATTTCAGCCAATAGATGTTTTTGAAACTTGGTCGTCCACATCTTTGATTGTTGTGGAAACTAGCTTACTTGCTAACCAATAATTGCCAGCTGTATAATCCTTGTGGGAAGCTTATTTCTATTTCTGAAATACACTATCATTTCACATGCAAACCCAACGTTAATTTGTTTCATGACTCAGATTGCTACATGACTACAAGGTAAAATCTTGGATTAATTTGTAACGGTTCTTTTAACCAATTTGTAACTCTTTAACCAAAACATGGTGTCGCCATGTTACCCAAGTCCCATGGGTCTTATATAATCTACAGTTTAACACTAGAACATCCAACATTCAATGATAGCAACTAGCCAGGGAATGGTCAATACACAAAATACTAAATACAGGGATGTCAATAATTGTGACACAAATCTTCTTCAAAATATATTCATATACTTTTCCTTTTTGCTCATGTTAATTGAGGTTGCCAATAATTCTGGTGGGCACGGTATTCTCAGTCTTGTTTATCCACACACAGTCTTTGAATTTATCTAATTTTATGCACAGGCTTCTAAATACAATTATGCATTCTGTGGCCGTGCTAATTTCATCACTCCTGCTCAATAATGTACGTCTTGTGAATATAAAAGATAAATATGCAAACTAGCATTTTACCAGGTTCTGGTTCGCTACGGAAGAACTTACTACTAGATAACACAGTTTTACTTACTAGAACTATACTGTTTTGTGAAAGTTTATGCAGAAGCAGTGTATGTTTATGCAGAAGCACTGCACTTATGAAGTAGAAAGCAGGCATGCACACAGTGATCTACAATTTGCAAGAATAAGTGGTTTATTTGTATTATTATTCTGGAGAGAAAGTGGAAAAATCTAAACCATTGTTTAATATGTCACAGGTCAATGTGATCCTGCGAAAGTTGTATAAAGAGACAACAGGCTGATACGGCTGCAAGAATAACCAATAAATAAGTTATTAGGCAATTGCATAACTAAGAAAGTCAGAATATTGATTACTGACATCAACTATTGATGGCAAACGTGGCAAACAACTGCAAGAGAAATGCCATAATTGCTGTATGACAGTTGGGAAATGTCCATTGGTGTGCAGAGAGCAGACATGTCAGTGTCTAGGGGTTCTATACACTTTAGTCTGTGCTGGTTGACAGTATCACTTCAGCCATCACAATAAAATGGAAAAAAATAAACTGTACCTGTCTCTGTTAGCAGAATGACAACTCATTGGGATTTCTGATTCCAACACTGGGTCGCAACACTGGGTCGCGGGTATACAGCCAGAAACCGCAATTCACTAATGAAGAGAAAACAATGACACCAGTGAAGTGGGGTTGTCAGTGGCAAAAGTGATCAGTGGATGGGAAATGATTTTGTTTTTTTGAAAGAAAATGTTTTAAAGAGGCAGTTGACACCCCAGAAGCTTTGAAATCCAGGTTAAAATGTTTGTACTCTGAAAAGTGGTACCTGAGGCTATGTGGTCTCCAAATTGACACGAACAGCTGAAGCTCTGCGTTTACAAAGCTGTTGCCTTTACTCAGAGCCGTGGCAGAACACAATCTTGAGTGTAGTAAATGTGATTTTAAGTCAGTAAAAGCAACCGTCATCTAGCTGGTAGCTCAATTGAATTGAGTACCAGTTTCACTTTACATCAGTCACATACTACAGACTAAACAGCATAGTAATGTATTGTATGTAACAATTCATGTCTTTATATGTACCATGTACTGTATATCCATATATGTACAAAGGGTTGCACAGGTGACTAGATTTTGTGCATTCATTTAATTATTGGTGTGTTTACTTTATTATTAATGTACTTCCTTGTAAACTGAAGGGTGAATTTGCAAATGCTATATTGCAGCGATTATGTAATCAATCCAAATTAAATTACAATGGTCAGAATTAGCAAAAAATCTAACAAAAGAAATTAACCAGTGAAAAATTAATTGTAACGAACGCACAATGAATTTCACAATTCAGTCAACCATGCAAAAGAAAATGACATTCAGTGAGAAATAAGAGGGGCTAAGTATCCTATCATAATGGAATTTTATAAATATAAGACATTTTTGTATTATGACTTTTGATTCTTCCGTTTTTAAGATACCCAAATGGTGTACTATATAGTATAAACATGTCAAATAAATGAGTTTTTTGCCTGTGTTAACAGCTAAAATAGCACATAAAATGAAAAAAAACAAGATATCAAGAAAATTACCAGCTATTTCATCAAGGAAGCTGTATGTGAAATGTCATACCTGTACCTTCTACCAAACTTCAGACAACGTGTTTGGCGTATGGCAGGGATAGGCAACTCCAGGCCTCGTGGGCCGGTGGGTGTGCAGGTTTTTGCTGCCGCCAGTTACCAATTATTTCATTAGCCCAATCAGTTACATGATCTGATATTTTCACTATGTTCCGCGATATGAACAGCAGCTGATGAACGTTCTTGTGCCTGTATGCATGTACTGTAGCGTTTGTTGTAGTCTAATTTATGAGTGAATCGGTGTTGGTGTATATAACTAATTAGCTGATTGAGCCAGGGTAACTGGCGGCAGCAAAAACCTGCACACCCACCGGCCCACGAGGCCTGGAGTTGCCTATCCCTGGCGTATGGGTAATATGTCATTGAGAAAATGGGCGTTAAAGATTTGCAACTGAGTTTTTTATGCGTTTACCGACAAATGTGACCAGTTATTTGTATTTAGCTCTCTGTCATCATGATGGTATAGGAAATAGTCAAATATGGTCTAGCCAGCTATACACTCCAGAAAATAAGCTTTCCAACAATATCCCACTCAATCAGTTCATTCTTAAAATTGCACAGGCATAATACCATGAATTATGCTAACAGAAGCTAACTTTATACATTGTGTACTTAGCGAAGGTGGTATATAATCATCTAAATGAACTATTTATGATCATTATTGACCATTATTTTGTACAATTTATGAAACTAGAGTAATCATAGAAGCAAAATATCAAAATAGATAAGTGCAATGGAAATCATGTGTCAGGTGTCTCCCCTTAAGTGGATATACCTTCGGGACAGAAATCCACCATAGAATTCAGTCAAACATAAAATTAAGTCTTTGGGTGTAATAAGATTATCAACAGGAGATGAGAAAGATGCCAAAAAGACCAAGAGGCCTGTTTAAAAAGGAAGTGCAATGTCAATATCATGTGAAAGCACCACAAGCAGACAGACCCTAACTTGAACAGCAGCCACTGCCAGAGTACCAGGGCATCGGTCGCTGCAGGGCTAGTATTTAATGTGACTGGCATAGAAACAGTTGAGCCTCGAGTGAAATTATTGTCCAAAATATCCTCCTGTGATTTGTTTATTATGTCTATGTCCTGCGGCAATGAGTGTCCAAATAGTCAAAGCCTTAATTCCACATTTCACTAGCTTCTTACAGTATACTGGAGGCAAGAAGTTTGGGATATGTGGCTGTTATGAGGCCATACTAGAAATTAATTTTGTAATTAATTTGGTGGCTTTAATTGAACAACTGGTTTTACATCCTCATATAACATCATCATATAACAAAGTTTTATATAGTTGACCATTATATGAAGCAGTCAGACCCATTATGGGTTTTGGAGGGGATATACAAAAGCTGAAACGCACATAATTAAACCGTTCCGAAAATATATCTGACGGTCAAATATTTAGCAGTTACCTAGCTTAAAAGGATATTTTACTTTGTTATATTATTTCTTTTATGATGTATTTTATTTCAATTAAGTAATAGTTAGTCATAATGGGAAGCCAGTGTTAGGTAAGATAACTTAATGCTGAATTACTTAATACATAGCATATCTGGTAGAGACAGAGCCATGTCTACGGCTCTGGTTAGAGTGTAGTGCTGAAAGAGGGGGTGATGCAATGAACTCTCGCTTGTTTCAGACGCTCCCATATCCCACAATGCCGCACGGCCTGCAATGTTACAGCCTAGCCTGCATTGATTTCACAGTAAAATCCTGAATACAATATTTTACTATGAAATATTAGGCTACTGTTAAATCTTGTGAAATTCTGCTAATAATTTACACTAATAGTTAGCAATAATTAGCCATTTTAAAAAAATAAAAGCTGGAATTGGACCAGAACCGACTGCTATCTGGGATTTGAACTAGATTTTATATATTTAACCCAGGCTCTACTTGTGGTTCTTTTTTAAGTTTTCTTTTATTTATTCTGTGCATCTGTGTTTAGTGAATGCTACTTGAGAAAGCAGAAGGTTTCCCCTCAATTAATTGTCATCAATTAATTGATAATTGCTCATGAACTCCCTAAATGGCTCATACATGGCGAAACAATGTGTATTGTTGTCAACTGTATGTCTATTTGAAATAAGATTTTATTTATTTATTTAGATATAAACTGACATGGTATTTTTAATGTCACAGCTTTGTACATGTGAAGGTAGTCTAGGACATTTTCTCCTGACTTTGGAGTATTAAAGCAGCTTAGGTACATGGGAACAAGATTGCATTTCGGTAGCCTAACCCTGAATTAATCTCTTTAGATGTGCAAAACACTGTGTTGATCAGAAATGTCTGATTCCTGGAATTCCCAGATATCCGAAGAGAGACGCCAGAAGAACTGTAATATCTAGATGGCCAGATGCCAACAATTCAAATTATTGTAAATATCCGGTACCAGAAAATCCTGGGTAGCTGAAGTGAATGGGAGCGTGCAGGGATATCCGGCTGTTGACACACTGAGATAGAACATTTCCAGTTACCTCCGTATATTGTCATTTTCAGAGGAATATACAGAATCTCATTTTTCCCAGGAAGGGACTATTTGCATCCAGTGTAGAAAATGTAAATGGAAAGTCATCGACTGTGACTGTAACACATTGTGAGCGCTTTTTTGAATCACAGATTATGTTTTCCCAATATTTACCCCAATTGTTATTCTTTTGAGAATGTAGGCTTCCTTCTCATTGGATTGTTTCTTCCTCACCATTGATACCTGGGAGTTGTTAACCTCATAAATAAAGTCCTCATAAATAAAGTGACTGTGAATAATAATTTAGAAGGTTGAAATGAGCAACCAGCGTGTTATATTTGCATACGTACCAAAATGATTGCAGTGGCTATGTTGGCACAAGTGGTGAACACACAAGGTCGGGTCGAAGGAGGTGTTTGGCTTACCGCCTTTTATTTATTCAAAACTGAAAAACAACAAACCGGTGATGAAAGTGAAAACTAGAACCAAGCACCGGCAAAAAGCCATTGAAGAAAAGGTCTCCCTGTAGACCTATGAGTAAGACCTTTCATGAGTCCCAGTGAACAGTTAAGGGGCAGCAGCCGTGGCGATTACATTTGGCCACAGCTCCTGCTCTACCTGTGAATAGGGCCGGGCGCAGTCCCCTGGTGGGCAGTGCCCCATCTCCATTCCTGGCACCAAAAGGTCGCTGCTCTCATCACAGTCTATTCTTAGAATATTAAATAATTTTATACCCTCATAGACAAAATGAGGTAATGTTTGGAAATGCATATTATACCACAGACAGGAGATGAGAGAATGCTTATTGGAGTTGGATTGCAGGGCATTTGTTCCAATACAGGGTGACGCAGTGCCTTTCTATTCAGGTACATTAGGTAAAGTAATCTCTTTCACAGGAAGTAGGTCATACTTTCCGGTCCGCCAGTGCATATTGATAGGATGAAAACAAAGCCTTGGTGTAAATAAGATTTGGTGAGTTTCTCCTGGTTACTCCATTGTACAAGGTGACTTTGCATACCGTCTGGTCTTCTTTTTCCGGTCGCCATCTTCTTCTATGAATTCAGATCACAGCATTTACCACTAAGCTTGGCTTCCGTGTTCAGAACTATGACCAGTACTTTTCCTCCTAACCAAAAAATAGACCACAGTCTAGCAGCACTAACTCTGCTCTTGTTCTGCCATCTTGAAACTGGTAATTTTCAGCAAAAAGAAAAAAAATTATAATTCTGTCTAGCATGTAGCATATTGATTCAGCCTTTTCATATGGAACAAAATCCATAATGATGTATGGCTCTTGAGGAACATTTGTGTTCAAGCATCTGTGTAAAACGGATTAATAATGAAGTACACCACCTCCTAGATGTAAGGTGTTTGGCTGCATAGAAAAAATAAAAAAGCGTTGCATGTCCAGATTGGATGGAACAGTGAGTGGATAAGGAGGAGAGTAAACCAAATTAAACTCAAAAGGCTTTTTTTCCTAATCCATCTGTCCTTTTTTTGTCTATTGGATTTCCTCATTTCAAGTCATGCTTCATTCCACAGTCATTTTCCCCAAGGGTGACAGTTTCATTAATTTAATTAAATATCAGGGGCCTACTTTCACTGGTTCAGAAAAATATATGATAAATGAAAGCAGAGAAAAATAAAAGTACAAATTGTGTGGAAAAAATGCACAGAGAAAACATGTGAGTATCAACACGAGATGGATAGAAATCCCTGCTGGTAGAATTGATCTCTACAAACTGGGTTTTCCCTGTTTACTCGCCAACCAATTCCAGCATGTCACTCACCCTACCATACCAGTACCCATGAGATATACTATAGCTCGGTGGCTATACAGCTATGATCTGCAAGCACTGTCTAGTTTATGACAAATATTCATTGTGGATATGGCAACTTTCTTTTCAAATAACTTATACTACACTGTCATTGTCATTTTGTCCATAGTCAATAAAACATTAATGTGTACCTATACCAAACATGATGATATAATCTCTACATGTCTTCTGCATAACACATCAAACCGAATTCCTTCTGTGTTGAAAAACGATAGTGAATATTTTTAGGTGAAGTGATAATGGCTCCAGATTACATACTGCGGAGTACAGAAAAAAGCAAGCTTTTATTGAAGTACAAGAGTGAATGCTTAGGCTACAGGTGTGTGTACCAGTGTGACATCAATGTTTTCATCTTAATCTATCATAAGGGGCAAATGTATATGCTTTATAATAAACACAAAGTATTTTATTAATTTTATGACAAGTTTTTTTTTGGACCCATAGATATCTATCCTCCTACACTGAAGAAGAGTAATTCCCACTTGGGAGTGATGCTAAAGTGAGTTTCATGAGTCAAAACAGTTGATTTGTAGTTAAATATGATTATTTTATGATTTACAGCAGTGTACAATTTATCCATTTGGGATAGATTTGGAGACACTAAGGGACAACAGGGTATACCGCTTACGTTTTGCATCATAGATCTTTAGTAGTTCTGCATATTACCCTCAGATTTTGTGGACAAGGAGTGTTATGGAAATGTAATATACTGCAGTATATTCTTTTTCCATAAGGGTATGATCCAGGAAATGTAACAGAAAAACTACTTTTAGTATATTTGCCTCGATTTCTTTACACTTTAATTTGATCTAAATTATGAGAATAAACTAATCTAAGTCAGTATTGTAAATGGTACAACTGTCAGTTGTACATCAAAGTTTAAACCATTTCCCAAGTATCTGTGATGCTCACACCTGGAGTTATAAAGCCTTAAATAGAACACCCCCTAAATAGGTGGAAATTGACCAAATTTTGTCATCTGCATGAAGGGGTTAAAGGATCATTTACATTCTTAAGTTTATTGATATTATTTAACTAATAGTTTGATATTGTTTTATTGTTTCAGTGTCTGTTTTCAGAATGGCCCAGGCAGTTTGTGTGTGTGTGTGTGTGTGATGAAGGATGTTTTAGATATACTACAGATATGTCTGATGGCTGGCTTTATAATGGCTGGTTTTGGGGTATCCAAAGGTTTGTTGTTTAAAGCGAAGAGACAAAATGCTCTTCAAGTAAACTCCAATTGAGCTTGTATAGTGATGTTGTCAAATATTTAAAAAAACTGAAATATATTTTAAACTGAAGAAAAGTATCGCATTAAGTCTGACGCCATTCTGTCTGATAAATGTAACACAAAGCCTTTTATGTGTAAGGATGAGGCTGAATTGGATGACAAGGCATGATTGATGCTGCGAAGGCTGAGAAATAATAACTTTTCAGATACCTTTCGACGATCCAAAGCTGCAAATGTCCTAAAGTAGGTTCCATACTTAGGTGCAATCAATGGCATGTTAGGCACCCGCGTCAACAGCTCATCATAATCATTGAAAGTGGTCTCCTCTCCTCTAATATTCCATGTGTTTACTACGATATATCATGTCTGTTTCACAGGCAAGTGTATTGCTTCAGTTTGCAGTGTTTTTTGTGTAGGTTCAGGTGGCAAGGCAATGACTTGAGAAGCACAACATGTAAATTCCCCCCCCAAAAAAAGAGAAAATTAGAAAAAAAACTTGTGTACAAGTAATGAATTGTCTGCTTACCACTTAATTAAATATTGTCAAGGTTGATCTATCACATAAGAAAGATTGCACAAAAAGCTGCCAAAAATGCAATATAACAGATTAATGGGAACAAAATGGTAGCACTCATATATTCATTCAAAAGGTTTAGGACAAGGTCAACTCACATGTTGGCCAAGAGCAATTCTATGACAAATTGTTACCCTTATTTTTGAACACAAATGCCAGAACAGCCATTCAATATCAGTTCTGGACAAATATCGATTTTGAAACAGAAAAGTAAATGACTTTATATGATAGAAGACAATGGTGATCCTGTGGGTTTGTGCAAAGGATAAGTAATTATACGGAGACACAGTCATACAATTTGGAGCCACAATTCAATTAATCAATGTGTGTGTGTGTGTGTGTGTGTGTGTGTGTGTGTGTGTGTGTGTGTGTGTGTGTGTGTGTGTGTGTGTGTGTGTGTGTGTGTGTGTGTGTGTGTGTGTGTGTGTGTGTGTGTGTGCGTGTGTGTATCCTTACACTCAAATTCAGAATGGAAAATTAGATCAGTGTTTTCAATCATTACTTTGCAAACCAGTTTGAAAATGTGATTTGAGAAGAGGACACAACATTTAAAAAAAAAAAGCTGGTCAAATGACCAAAGAAATGCCTTCATTTTTATTCTGTTAACATCAACTTCATTACATCTAGAATACATTTGATTTGCCTTTTGCATTTCGTTAATTTAATATGTAATAAATGTTATGCTTGGATCAAGTGATATTTACAATTTACATATACAGATCCAAATGTTCGAGCACTCACATGTCAAAAGCAGTACATTTTGTATCTAGACATACAAAGGTACAATACTACACGGACTGAATATCTAGAATTTAAGGAAACATGAAAACAGCTATATGGGGAAATATCCATGATTCTAACCAAAACATGGTATCATATCATGCACAGTTGTTTGGGTCTTGCATGGGTTGTATATTCTTGTCAAATATGGATTTATTACTGGTTTGAACAGACATTTTGCTTTTGCTGAAAATCATAGTTTTCACCCCATGCGCAGTATAGCCTATATGCCACTGACTACAAATGCATACTACCAGTGAGCAAATTCTGTCAAACCTTGGATATAACTACTTGGCTGATTATGGTTCTCTGAAGACTGAAGAACAATTCATTTTTTTCCTAGACAGTAAGCAGTGACAGCTATAGTGCTGGTGGTTAAAAAAAAAATCTGTAACAAGAGTGTCACTCTTGGTCGGAAGCTGCTATTACCAATTGTTGAGTCTTTAATCTTTTGAGATCAAATTCTAGACCAAGCTTGACACTTGCAGTAATTAAAATATGCTAAACCAAGAGTGGTACAATAGTGCTTGAGAAAAATTGTCATGGTTCATTTCAGGTTGAATGTGAAATTCTGGCATGTAATTTCTACCTGCGCAATATGTGATATGCAATAATATGTATAATCCATACTCCGGATGGCAAGTAGAAGTGTGTGTGTGGGGGGGGGGGGGTTAATTATGTTTTTAAGCTTCTTTAGTGTGTATACTGCTGTCTATGTCAAATAAATGGTTATACGTTGTGATTTTGATTAAGACTATTTAAAGAATAGCTCATTCCAAAATATAGCATGTTTTGATGTCTAGTACCTCAGACACGTACTGTATATCTCTGCAAATTAAACCAGTTTATTAAGCACATCTGTGAAAAGTTTTTAAAAATGTTATGGAGTTTGATGTGAAAGCCCTGTTCATATTGCATGGTGACTCAGTGTGAAATTGTCCAGGAAGTAGACAGGATTTGTAGTTGATATTTTTAAGTGAGTGGGTGACGGATAATAACGTTAGCTGGGATTTGGAAACCCAGCACATTCCTCATATAAGAGTTTACAATTATTTTCCTTTGGGACTGACACTTTTAAACAGTAACTCTGTTCTGTTGAAAACTCCAATCCTCTTTGATTTTAAGCTTGCTTCACTGGGAGATGGAAACTTGGACTTAAATCCATATGTAAAGCAATTGGTAGCACCAGAGCTTGACTTGTGGATTGTAACTAATCCTTTTTTCTATGGAAATGTCATAAGAACCTGTGTCATTCAGAAATGGAGTCTATATCCTTTGGAGCTTGTGGGGTAATAACAGAGTAAATGACAGCCTTTACTGATACCTTTAGTAGTCATAACCATCACACCACTCTCCAAATAATAATAATAATAATAATAATATGCACATTTTATTTATGAAATTAACATTTTGACATTAGTTTTCAAACCTATATTTTACAAATGAAATATGTCTCGGTACTTCTTTAATATTGTGTGTCTGTTTGGATCCCACAACCTGCATGTAATTATATAACATTTTCGTTCTGTGTACACACCACTACCAGCATCAGACAGCTCCACAGTGGTCCCCATATCTATCAAGTTCCACACAGAACATTGTTTTCAAATATCATTTTCAGTTTTATGGCCACAGTTCCATTTATGTTGAATGCTTGTCAAGTTGTCAGACGTAAATTGTTGCACATGTATTGTGCCGTTATTGTATTTTGGGTAGGTTACTTGTAAATTACACCCGGCGATAGTTATCAGTATTCTTTTGCCAGACAGGTTGGCTCACTTTTCTGTTATTTTTCCTCCACGCACAAATGCATTGCTTTTTGAATGACAGCTCATGTCAGTACTTTTGTCTACAAACTTCAACAGAAATCAACAGAAATGTCTGGTATTTTAAAAGAGAAAAGCAGAAAGAATATTGTATCAAATTGTTCCCTCAAGAATTCACAGTGATTTTAAATATAATTTTGACAAGACCACCCAATTGAAAAGCTTTTCAGGCAAATGGGTACCATTTTACAGCTGTAACAATGGGTGCTGCTGTGTTGAACTGATTAAATAATGAAATAACATATAATTTTGTGTTCTAAATTTTTTTTTTGAAATGCTATCAGCCTAATGCAGTTTTATACAAAATCAGAAGCAATAAATGTTTTCTATACAATACATATTTCGTAAGATAAGTCATTAAAAATTATGGCTGTATGGGTATTATTTTAAAATAGTATTTTAAATTTGGCTGGTAGGCTATTCATTGACAGGGTGCAGCTGATTGGCTGGCATGCTTAGGGCTGGGCGATGTCTATTTAAAATAATATCAAGATACTGGCATGTGAAAAGTCGTGATATATGATACTATATTTTTGTTGGAATACAGTAGAACCTGTACTATCTGACACCCTTGGGGAATCGGTGGTGCTGGAAAGTAGAAAATTCCGGATAGTAGAACATGCCCCAACGTTATGACATTTTGTGAATTGTCTCCACAAATCTACAACAAAATAAAGGTAGGTGCGGTGTCGGGCTAGTGGCCTATTTATAAGCCCCCAATCAGTGTGGGATGTTTAAACTTGCGCACCTGGGCATTTATTTTTATTTTTTTTCAATTATTATTTTTTGATATTGCAAATTATTATTATTCTCTCACCTCCACCTTCTGTATTCATTGCAGTGATACAGCCTGACTCAGTACAAGTACGGAGGTGTTTCTACAGTGTGTAAAAATATCAAAAAAAGATTAGTAATAAAGTTTGTAGCACTGCTCAAAGTTATCTATTAATTAGCCTACATTTTGGACTGCATTGTAAAACAATGACGAGCAGTTCTTGGGGTGTGCAAAGCTCCGCGAAGATTAACAAAATAATTTTTATTACCGATAGCACGGTGGAAATAGTAAAAAAAAAACTAATTTATCCTTTAATATGTAACAGCATTTCCCGGTGTCATGGCCATTATTTATTCTGTTGAGAAGAAGCATTGCGTTTTGAGATAAGCCAAAAATGTACTACAAATGCACGTGTGAACACTACAACACTGTCCGCTTCATCTATTTGTTTTTATAAATAGCCTCATTTTAGTTTTTAGATATTATTTGGACCAATGTTATGATATACTATTTTATAGCTTATTAGGCTATGTCTACAGCTCCTATTTGTTGTCATTCTCGCGCAGTGTTGGAGGCTTTATCAGCAACACTGTTATGCATCCAACGATCATTTACCTAATTAGTCACATACGTGAAGAGATTAGTCAGAAAGAAAAGGCCTTTTAAAAAATGTCAGGAACAGTGCCACGGTGGTGCAGCGGTCTGAGGCGCGGACCCTCTGTGCGGTTGCGCCCCGAGGATCGGGGGCTCGATCCCCGGTCCTGCCAGATCCGAGCATGGCCGGTGCCCTGAGGGAGCGGCAATTGGCGCCAAAATCTCACGTGTGGTTCAACAAACTTGCGTAAATCACTGATCTAAGCGTAAATGTATTTGTAGTTTGGTAAACCAGACTTCATCGTATATTAGGAAGCATGTGCACATCGTTATGAATTACCATACTCACACGCCCATTTACTACCATATTTGGCAAGACCACTTCCTTTAAAGTGCACATGCCAACGTGGTTTTCTTTGGTATTATAGGCCATGGCTGGCAACAGGAAAGCGAAGAAGAATTTTTCTGTGAGGGTGAAATTGAAATGCTTATGAATGAACATGAAAATAATTATTGGGAACGTTAGTAGTGACATGCAGCCTAGCTCAAAAGCCGCTATGTGGCAGAGGATAACCAGGGCTGTAAATAGTGGGCGCGTTAAGTAACTGAGCGGCTCAGCTTCGCTCAGAGCGAAGAACGCACTTAACAGGTTGCTCAGTTTCGCTCACTCTGAGCCACTCAGAGCGTTGCTGGGTACTTTTGGATGTAGATCAGAGAGGAGCAATATGGAAGTACGTTGTTAGCTGTGGTCCCGTGAAGTATGTAATGATTATACAAGGACATTTTGAGACCCTGGATTTCTGATCATGAGACTGGGCCCCCTGCGGAGTCGTTCATGATTAACACTCCTGATCAACTGAGGCACAATGGAGTGTCTTCTTCATGTGACTCTGAGAGGAACACAGACTGCTTGATCAATCAGGCGCCAGTTTGGGCAGGAACACCCCCCCTCTTTTGAGAATTTAACACAAATTTAACACACACACGCACACAACCTGAGGTGATTGGAAATGGCTGATCTGTGTTTCATTGATGGTTCCAAGGAAATTTGCCAATCTACTGTATGGGTGCCCTAAAGCCATGTACCAATTGGGATCAAATTACTTTTGAGCATAAAAACCCATGAAACTTTACCAACTTTGCTCTGATGGGAAAGACGCAGTCTGACCCCTAACAGACGCACCACTGAACCCGGACGGCTCTGATGGGAAAGACGCAGTCTGACCCCTAACAGACGCACCACTGAACCTGGACGGCTCTGATGGGAAAGACGCAGTCTGACCCCTAACAGACGCACCACTGAACCTGGACGGCTCTGATGGGAAAGGCGTAGTCTGACCCCTAACAGACGCACCACTGAACCTGGACGGCTCTGATGGGAAAGGCGTAGTCTGACCCCTAACAGACGCACCACTGAACCTGGACGGCTCTGATGGGAAAGACGCAGTCTGACCCCTAACAGACGCACCACTGAACCTGGACGGCTCTGATGGGAAAGGCGCAGTCTGACCCCTAACAGACGCACCACTGAACCTGGACGGCTCTGATGGGAAAGGCGCAGTCTGACCCCTAACAGACGCACCACTGAACCTGGACGGCTCTGATGGGAAAGACGCAGTCTGACCCCTAACAGACGCACCACTGAACCTGGACGGCTCTGATGGGAAAGACGCAGTCTGACCCCTAACAGACGCACCACTGAACCTGGACGGCTCTGATGGGAAAGGCGCAGTCTGACCCCTAACAGACGCACCACTGAACCTGGACGGCTCTGATGGGAAAGGCGCAGTCTGACCCCTAACAGATGCACCACTGAACCTGGACGGCTCTGATGGGAAAGACGTAGTCTGACCCCTAACAGACGCACCACTGAACCTGGACGGCTCTGATGGGAAAGGCGCAGTCTGACCCCTAACAGACACACCACTGAACCTGGACGGCTCTGATGGGAAAGACGCAGTCTGACCCCTAACAGACGCACCACTGAACCTGGACGGCTCTGATGGGAAAGACGTAGTCTGACCCCTAACAGACGCACCACTGAACCTGGACGGCTCTGATGGGAAAGACGCAGTCTGACCCCTAACAGACGCGCCACTGAACCTGGACGGCTCTGATGGGAAAGACGTAGTCTGACCCCTAACAGACGCACCACTGAACCTGGACGGCTCTGATGGGAAAGACGCAGTCTGACCCCTAACAGACGCACCACTGAACCTGGACGGCTCTGATGGGAAAGACGTAGTCTGACCCCTAACAGACGCACCACTGAACCTGGACGGCTCTGATGGGAAAGACGTAGTCTGACCCCTAACAGACGCACCACTGAACCTGGACGGCTCTGATGGGAAAGACGTAGTCTGACCCCTAACAGACGCACCACTGAACCTGGACGGCTCTGATGGGAAAGACGTAGTCTGACCCCTAACAGACGCGCCACTGAACCTGGACGGCTCTGATGGGAAAGGCGCAGTCTGACCCCTAACAGACGCACCGCTGAACCTGGACGGCTCTGATGGGAAAGGCGCAGTCTGACCCCTAACAGACGCACCACTGAACCTGGACGGCTCTGATGGGAAAGACGTAGTCTGACCCCTAACAGACGCACCACTGAACCTGGACGGCTCTGATGGGAAAGACGCAGTCTGACCCCTAACAGACGCACCACTGAACCCGGACGGCTCTGATGGGAAAGACGTAGTCTGACCCCTAACAGACGCACCACTGAACCTGGACGGCTCTGATGGGAAAGACGTAGTCTGACCCCTAACAGACGCACCACTGAACCTGGACGGCTCTGATGGGAAAGACGTAGTCTGACCCCTAACAGACGCACCACTGAACCTGGACGGCTCTGATGGGAAAGACGTAGTCTGACCCCTAACAGACGCACCACTGAACCTGGACGGCTCTGATGGGAAAGACGTAGTCTGACCCCTAACAGACGCACCACTGAACCTGGACGGCTCTGATGGGAAAGACGCAGTCTGACCCCTAACAGACGCACCACTGAACCCGGACGGCTCTGATGGGAAAGACGTAGTCTGACCCCTAACAGACGCACCACTGAACCTGGACGGCTCTGATGGGAAAGACGTAGTCTGACCCCTAACAGACGCACCACTGAACCTGGACGGCTCTGATGGGAAAGACGTAGTCTGACCCCTAACAGACGCACCACTGAACCTGGACGGCTCTGATGGGAAAGACGCAGTCTGACCCCTAACAGACGCACCACTGAACCTGGACGGCTCTGATGGGAAAGACGCAGTCTGACCCCTAACAGACGCACCACTGAACCTGGACGGCTCTGATGGGAAAGACGCAGTCTGACCCCTAACAGACGCACCACTGAACCTGGACGGCTCTGATGGGAAAGACGTAGTCTGACCCCTAACAGACGCACCACTGAACCTGGACGGCTCTGATGGGAAAGACGCAGTCTGACCCCTAACAGACGCACCACTGAACCCGGACGGCTCTGATGGGAAAGACGTAGTCTGACCCCTAACAGACGCACCACTGAACCTGGACGGCTCTGATGGGAAAGACGTAGTCTGACCCCTAACAGACGCACCACTGAACCTGGACGGCTCTGATGGGAAAGACGTAGTCTGACCCCTAACAGACGCACCACTGAACCTGGACGGCTCTGATGGGAAAGACGCAGTCTGACCCCTAACAGACGCACCACTGAACCTGGACGGCTCTGATGGGAAAGACGCAGTCTGACCCCTAACAGACGCACCACTGAACCTGGACGGCTCTGATGGGAAAGACGTAGTCTGACCCCTAACAGACGCACCACTGAACCTGGACGGCTCTGATGGGAAAGACGCAGTCTGACCCCTAACAGACGCACCACTGAACCCGGACGGCTCTGATGGGAAAGACGTAGTCTGACCCCTAACAGACGCACCACTGAACCTGGACGGCTCTGATGGGAAAGACGTAGTCTGACCCCTAACAGACGCACCACTGAACCTGGACGGCTCTGATGGGAAAGACGCAGTCTGACCCCTAACAGACGCACCACTGAACCTGGACGGCTCTGATGGGAAAGACGCAGTCTGACCCCTAACAGACGCACCACTGAACCTGGACGGCTCTGATGGGAAAGACGCAGTCTGACCCCTAACAGACGCACCACTGAACCTGGACGGCTCTGATGGGAAAGACGCAGTCTGACCCCTAACAGACGCACCACTGAACCTGGACGGCTCTGATGGGAAAGACGCAGTCTGACCCCTAACAGACGCACCACTGAACCTGGACGGCTCTGATGGGAAAGGCGCAGTCTGACCCCTAACAGACGCACCACTGAAACCCTGACGGACCCGCATCTCGCCTGATCACCGAGACAGAGTTGGCCTGCCACCGTCCACAGAATAAACCAAACTGGTTTATTCTCAACAGCTGTTTTGAGGACACGTTTCTTCAAACTGTTCCTCTACTGTCTCCCTTGCGGCCGGACCCAAGTGGAGACTTGTGCACGTCCACGTCGACCTGACTGGAAACCTGTCGCGACCTGATTTCGGAGAAGAAGTCTCCAGGAGTCCACGCACCTGCCGGGACCTTGGACCAGCTGACTAGCTGACATCACTTACGGAATCGGGACTGGCCTTCCCTTTGTTACCGTTAAGTATTGAAACGCATTTTATTTAGCACTGACATCAATTGATAGGCTAAACCCTGTAATACCCTGTTGAGGTCATTTTACTGCTGGTTCCTACTGTTGTTTGTATTCTGTTTTGCTATGCGCGTTTCGGTCGGGAATAAACAATTACCCTGACCTTATAGTTTTACACTGTTAAAACTGTATATGTATGAGACTGATAAAACGAGCTAACCACATAATATAGTTTAGCGTGTCATTAACCCATAACACAAACTAACCTTTGTAATGGTAGGACTGTTAGCTTCTATATTTAATAATTAAAAAATTGAGAAAGATTACATTTTTGTGTAGTGCATACAACATGACTGGTGATTATTTTCATACGGTTGTCTCCAATAAATCCTTATACAGAGGCTACTTCCTGATTTAATCATTTTAACCGGCTTATGCTTCATTACATTTAGGCTGCATGTGATGAGAAACTTGTTGTCAAATTAAAAATCACCTTATTTAAAATCAACTTATGTAGATATTATTTTTGCCAATTAGGCTACACGATGTACGTCTACAGCCGCAATGCGTAGGTCAATTCAAAAGGATTATAATAATAATATAAGAATAATGATAATAAGAAGAAGAAGAAGAAGAAGAAGAATAAAAGAAGAAGAAGAAGGCTTCCCACAACAGAATTAATAAACAGTACGGAAGCTTTAAAGCAAGTCCCGTTTCATTTCATGGAAATGGGGAGCAGACTGGATGGCAATGTGACCTCTCATGTTAAATGGGAAAGTAAAGCCGCTTTAAGCATGTGTGTGTGTTCATTCATGCACTGTGTTCCTGGAGGCATGTGTGATTTCTGTGATGGTACAGAACACTGAGAGAATTTTGAAGAAATCATTGATTGTGATATGTGCGCAGTGTTTATAACATACCACCTTTTGATTTTTTTATTCGAAGTTGAGGGGAAGCACATCTGGGTGGAATTCATGAAAATACCAAGTTCAATAGACCCTATTTTCCACAGTGGCCTTGTCTGCTTTAGCTATAAAAGGACGTGCCAGTCCACGCCATTATAAATTTGTATTGAGGAATTCTTTCTGTTTACAAGCTAAGGCCATTATGTTGCATGACATTTTCAGAAAGTATACATCCTAAATGATTTTGACCAATCACAGACTAATATCTCTTGGTGAAGATAGTTTAAACTGAGCGTTGGTGCAAATAGCTGGAGGTGAGGTGAGAAAAAACATCCCCCTTAACTTTGCCCGGAATGACCCAGAGAGAGTATAACAGTTTCTCCAAATTCAAAAGCCTGGGAATGTGAGCATCTGTTTACAACTCAACTTTGTGTTACAGCTGATTTTAAGGGGTTAGAAAGGGCTGCAGAAAGGGGTTCTGCAACAGGGGCATACTGCGCCTTATTTCCATATACTGTTTTATGAATTGTTCTTTGCATTTTTGCTTTACGGTAACATTTTTTAGGTTGTGTTCTGGATGGTAATTGTTTGTTTTTCCACTGTGCTCTTTCTCACACAGAGTACCTGAATAAAAATTTACTGCACATCGAGTACAAGATTAAATTGTAAAGAAAGGTTCCAACTTTGACTGTTGCCATCTCTTACCTTCTCCCGTCTCTATGTGAAGCCATTCATACCACAGTAGTTGAATCCAAAAGGCCGTTCTCTGATGGTTATCTTCTTGTAACATACAGTAAATCCTAAGGCTCATGTCAAAAAAAGATACTCGTAACAGATACTCCATTAATGTAAGTACCAAACCAATTTTAGGTTTAATTGTAGTACGTTATGTTATATTTTCCTGCACAATAGGAGGAGATGGAATACATGTTGTTCTTGAACATGTCATGTGTGTCAGCGGTGGGAGGGGTCATGTGTCACTGGGGGGGAGGTTATTTTGACATTTTACATTTTCCAATTTTCACAGGGTGTAGATGCTGAGAAATGTCAGAAAGTGACAGTCTGTGAACCTGAGCTGAGCTCCAAAGCTGGGATAAAGCTATGTGACGGACAGAAGATCGGCCAGGAATGAAAGAAAGCAGAGGCATTCTCCTTGAGCTTACTCTCTAATTGTACCAGGACTTCCCTGCTTTTCAGTGCCACAGGTGGCAGCAGTGTGGACGAGGGACAGTTTTATATCTCCCCAATTCTAGGAAACACTTCATGTGATGGACAACACAGTTCATCTCACGTGCTTCAAAAGCTTCTTACCTGCTAACAAATCTGATTTCAGCTACAGTTTTGCTTCCTGCAGAAACAGGGTTCCTGGAGAGCTGCAACCAGTTCAGGTTCAATAAACCAGGTCAGGTGAATACAATTTATAATCAAGTTCTTTAATTGATCAATTCAGAGTTGAGTAAAAACGAAGGCCTGCATACCCTGTGGCTCTCCAGGATCTGTGCTGCACACCAAACTGCAACTACTGCTTTCTGGATAGTCAGCTAGATAATTGACGCACTAAGTTAGTTAACATCCTATTATAAAACAAACAAACAGCCTGCCTAACATCAAAGCAGCAAAATATAGTTACTGAGCTAGCAAACTTGCCACACAACAAAATCACTGCTCAACATTATCAAACGTATGTTCCTTTTTATTTTAGTTTATGATGTACTAACTGTACATCACATCTCCTTGCCAATGAACTCTAAATACTTTGCCATGTTTGTTAGAAAACAGTATGTCTCATAACTAAAGTGAAAGCATGTTCACCAGTTATAACTTAAGTAATTGTGATTGTTTTGATTAAGCTTGCTAGTCATAGCTAGGCTAATTCTGAAAATGTACTTAGCTTGCCAGTTAGCTTGCTGACTACAATGAAATAGAGTTGCAATGTTGCGGGTGTATTGATGACAACTGTAGTGTGCAGGTATAAATAGTCACGTAGAGTTGATTTATAATAGTAATTTATTGTACAGGTATATCACAATTCTCTTATCTCTTGACTGCTTTTTTTGCTACTATTGCCACTACAACTACGACTACAACTAACTTAACGCTGCTACTACTGCAACTCTAACTCTCATTGCTACTCCTCAAGTACTTAACTATATGGTAATATAGTTATAATAGTATTAGTAATAATGCAATTTTAAAAATATGCAATATCACTTCAGCCTTACTCCTTACTTTGACTTGAAGGAGCTGAGCACAAACTTGGTATGATATCCAGGTGCTAGTGGCTGAAAAATATATTTATTTGATTGAACCGTTTTTGAAACTTTCATTTTACAGAAGGGTGTTATGATTCACAGGACCTGCAAGGAAACTGTTCCTTGATATGCACCATATCCGATTAGGGAGTCACTTTAAAAGCCCTATTGTAACACGTTCACAGTTGCTTAACATTTCTATTCATATATTTTGCGAGAGGTAATTAGAATTACTAAAGCTCAGGCCACATCATCTGCCAAGCCCATGTCAGAGCAAATCCCGTTCTATAAGAGAACAAGCAGATTTAAGCCCTGAATATAAGGAGGAATTTAATGCGCGGCTAATACACTAAGAGCAAATGTCACCAGTGTCACTGCCATGCTGATGTAGTTGCAAAGATCAAGGCTTTGCTATACAAAGCATTAATCCTGTGGGCTGAGCCTGCATGATTAACTGAAACAAAATGATGAACCATAAGGCACTGTTGAAAAAACATCATCACAGTTTGTTTTCATCTAAAAAATGATCCTTCATTCGCAACTTGATATTGACTACCAGAGAGGGAAATAGGCTACTTGAATAAGGGTCTGTGTCCTAGCACGTGCATATTGTAAAACAGAACAGGACGGTGGCATAGAGATGGCGGGTGCGCGATCCTTCCAGACAGGACAAACCGCATTTAAACAAGACAACACTCGCTGTTCCTCACAGATGTCAACGTGGACATTATTCTCTCTTAAATTAGACATATCGGCTCGGTTCTCTCATGTTATATGACATGCTCTGATGGCTAGCACCTGAGCTAAATCCATTATTAATCATATATTGCAGCCTATGCACTGATCTGAATGAATCTAGCTAGCTAGCTATATAGCTAGGTATCCGGGATACTGCTGGGTAGCTTGCTAAGATAGCGGTAATATAACATAATTGGGACACGGCACACATATAAAGGAGAGAGGCTTACCTGTATTGCTTCACCAGTGAAAAAATAATGGTGGATTTTCATTCTGGTTCATATTGATTTGGCGACCCTCATTTGTAGAATAAGTATAATATTAGGGTGCTGGAAACTTGTTGAATAGATATGAATGAGTTGTGAGACCAGGGGCCTGAGACATTTAGCATGTGCAAACCCTTTTAGCACACGCAAAACTAATAACACAACCAATGATTGGTCCAAAACAAATATCATGACCAATCATTGGTCATACTATTGGTTTTGCACACGCTAAAGGTTTTAGTAAATGAAGCCCCAGGTTGGCAGAAATGTTGATTGCTGTGCATTACCCATTTCTAATGAACATGACTCAATAAATATATTTCTACCAATATTCCATAAAAATGTTGTTTTAGGTGCAAAAAAGCCTTTAAGTAAAACAAATGTGCACATTGAAAATGTCTCTATTATCAGTGAAATCTCATAAGGGGCATCTATCTGGTTAAGAGTCTACATAACATGAAAAGGCTTGTTATCAACCTTCATGAGGAATATTGATATTCGGTTTTGGTAGATACAGAGTAACCAGATCATTTTAGTGTAGTTAAAATATCCAGTTATTACCCTACCAGTGTCACCTTTAATTCCTTCAGTAGAATTACCTCATAATGACACAGAAATGTCGTTATTCTGAAGCCAAACTTTGGGGTTCATCTACTAGTGAGCATCACCTTCTCAGAGCATTGAACAAAGGCCACGTCTCAATGTACTGACCCATGTTCCAAGTCTTGTTCCTAAATGGTGATGATATTCCCTATTGGATGCAAGAACCTGTGCATTTTAAGTTGATGTAATTGGGTAACTGTCTTTGTGTATATTAATGCTGCCACAGGATTGGGAGTGATGGCTTGTCCATGTTAAGTCAGGGTGCCTCCGTTCTCCAGGTGAGAATGAGGTTGGTAGGAGCACAGTTGCTGTCAAGGGGGACTGGGTGTTCTTGATCCTATATTTGAAAAGCAGGATGAGGTGTAATTGCTGCTGTGGGTTTGCTTACAACCTGGTGGGTGGCCATGGTTGACCTGGACAGATCAAACCTGGATGTAGGGGAGGTATGTCATTGTATGACCCCTCGTTTGATCAGAAAACTGCCAGAAGGCAGAGTGCCCACTCCAAGGAACAGGAGGAACAGTGTCCCCCTGTATCTCTGTTTATTGTTACAGGTTCTTGTTCCTTTGACAAGTAGGTAGGTTCAAGGAAACATTTGCTTAACATCTGTTCCAACTTGTAAAAAGCAGGGCCACCTAAAACAGAGCTTTGAGCTTTTGTGATGTTTTATGTTGTTCACTCTACACTTAGATAAAGAGTGTGAAGCATTCAAATGTACTACTCAGTTATAGTTAAATATAATAATGTTACTGATTTTAAAAGAAAATTATATCTGGCTGGTCATAAATGTTATTCTTCATTCTTTTACAGCCTGCATCTGATTAAGCATTACCACACAAGAGGGAGTGCTTTTTTTTACTGTATACGCGCACGGCTATTGATTCAGGATAATCGGAGCGGTGATATACAATGAAACAGCACAACCTCAAGTGTGATATTCCTAAGAAATGTCTGTCACATAACGATTGAGACAACAGATCGTGATTTTGTTGTTTATTTGGCTCTGCCAACAAATATAGTTCCTTCAGAATTCCTTTAAAAAAAGTTTGCGCATGTGCCCCTATACTCTTATTCAGGCTTCAGTCGTTTGATAAGGTAATGTGGGAGGGAGCTGTCCGAACCTATTGAAAACTCCCACTGGGATTTTTGAAAACCTGTCATGGATTCGCCAATGTTACATTGAATTCCAGTGAGTAGAGGGCTCTAAACATGCAACTTTAATTCAACCTATCACACTTTATTGATAAAATAACTGCTGTCATTTATGATAAGATTCACATAAGCTTTGACTGGCATGACATGCACATATTGTAGGCTATTGTAGCCTAAATTTAATTCATTGATTTGGACACATTATTTATTCTGCAAGGGTTTAAACATGGACACTGCTGAATTACCATACAACCACGCCCCAAACGGGGAGGGGCTTGGAGCCAGTTGCTCGTCCCGTTTAAGCTCAACGTTAGAATTTGAGTAGACAGGTGCATGCGTAGAAACTGTATTAACTATCCTCTACGTGCCCTACTGGTAGACTTAAGTACAAGACTGAATCGGGCCCTAAGTGCGGTCGGAACTAACTGTTGTATAAAGCTACTTTATCATGCCTGATTTGGTTAATCAATGAGGAACTATGTATTGTAATAAATATGTATTGTAGAAACATTTTAAGCCCTCTTTGGGTGCAGTAACAGTTGTCTATGAGAAGGAAGAAAACATCCTTATACAGGTATATCTTGAGGCAGGTCAAATTGGCATTGATGATAACTCTATTGTGAACGATGTGAGGGGTAGATATACTGACAATCCTCTGTGTAAACATAGATCATTTCCTAGCCCTGAATTGTAGGTTAACACTTCATCAGCATCCTTCAGAACTCCAGTATTGTTTTGGTATTTTGTTTATTTAAAGGTCTCTGGATCTGCACTGACACAAGAAGTATTTATTTTTTAAACAAATTTATTCCAATGGCTATTTTAGAATAAATAAAAAATAAATAATCTAAGACTAATGTAAGGCTTAATTATGATCTCATTACTTTCAAGAGAAACAAAACGTATAGTACATTTTATCCTCATTCAGCTAAGTTTCCATGGTGAGTGAACACATATATGGGATTTGTGTATACACCAGAGACAATTATCTTTTTTCACTGACATTCTGGATTGACTTTAATACTGTTATATTCCCAGCACTAATTCTGTCCAGTATTGCCTCCTGAGGCAACAAGAGCAGTGATGTATTGAGTAGAGGAAACTGATTGATTAAAAATAATCGATCACTACAGCCTGCAAGGTAATATATTTATATTTTATCTTCATGGCTTTCATAATTGTTAATTTTGAAAAAGCTAAATTTTACCTTAAGGCTCCAGTAAGAATTATATTTACCAGGTATGCATATACCGTAACGTGTAAATGATAAATGCAATTGCATGAATGTTGAGGGTTAGGATTGTGAGTAAAATTGGGGTCAGGAGTTTGAAAAGGAGTAGGATTGTGGCTGAATGTAATTTCTTTTTTGCAATGCATATGAAAATAGACACCATTTATTACGCAGGTACACTGTAATTACTTTAGTATGCAGGTACACTGTAATTACACTGTGATATATTACCCACTTGTTGGAATTTGGGCCATTTTTTGCATTTTGCACGACACATGATTTGTTTGTTGTTGTGCACCACATTGTCAGGATGTCCAATCATAACTTGGCTAAATCACACCTCACTCTGTAGAGAGCTTTTTCTTTTCTTTTTTTTGGAGGTTAAGAAAAGTGATCTTGTGCAGGTCACGCACTTATGATACCTATGATAACGTTACAGTTCCACTTCACATGAACCATATTAGAATTGTGTAACTTTGCCCAATCCTATCAAGTTCAGCTAAAAAGGCAAAGCTTTCAATGACTGATAATGGCATGAACGTAAACACATCACAGATAGTGCTGAGAATAGTGTAGAAATGGTGTAACCCGATTTACCTTGTCAAATTTTAATGATTTTTGCCGACACGCAAAGAGGTTCTCAAACAGCAAAGTGCTGAAATATTTAATCGATTTGGTATCTTCAATACTTCTTGCCCCCAAAGGACCATAAAAATGGTAGTGTAATTTAGTATATGGTATTGCTTTCATTTGATAACAAGCCTATTTAAAAGTAGTAACACAGAGAACAATTTAATTTTTGCTCCCCATATGCATTCAAGCATTTCACATGGAATGTCCATTCCATGTGTTTATAGTGAAAATAAAAATAAAACACCACATGAATGCGGTTATCAATGGATGCTTAATTGGGTCTGGCTCAGTATACCTCACTGTTAACAATTTTAATGGGATTCTATGAATTACTTTTTACATATCCGTCCCACTTACGTAAAAAAAGGTTTTACGTGCTAGCCTTCTACCCTGGAATAATGCAAAACAATTTACAAAAAAGCACAATTTTCTGGCATGAAAATTATCCAATGGATAGGATTCAAACAAATGACGGTCGTGAACAAAGTGTGAATAGCGAGTTCTGTCAGGAAACTCTTGTTGCAGCCGACCATCACTCAGCTAGCAACCACGCGTCTCATACTCAACCAATCACGTACACACACCTCTAATGGAGCAGCCATTTTAAAACCAAGAATCAGACCTCCCTGTGTTGCTCACTACTCCCCTAACCCTCCCTGTGCTGCTCACTGCTCCCCTAACCCTCCCTGTGCTGCTCACTGCTCCCCTAACCCTCCCTGTGCTGCTCACTGCTCCCCTAACCCTCCCTGTGCTGCGCTCTGCTCCCCTAACCCTCCCTGTGCTGCGCTCTGCTCCCCTAACCCTCCCTGTGCTGCTCCCCTAACCTGCTCACTGCTGTGCTACCCTTTGTTTCCTATTCTGATACTGTGTTAAAAGAATTTGCGATCACCCTCCACCACCCCAGCTTCCACCTGTTGTTTGGATCGGATTTTGGTACGGGGGGTTTTCTGGTCATCTCCTCGTTTAGCAGGGAAATGCCCGTGCTCCAGAGTAGTACCTAAAGCAGATCCATTCAGCGTCAAACCAAAATAATTGTACAGCACATTCATTAAAGCATGTCATTTAAAGAGGTGAGTTTTCCTGAAAGAAGTGCACTTTTCATTCAAAGGGAATATTCCCTTCAATAAAATTAGAATACGAAAAGACCTGAAGTCTGTGGTGCCTGGAAATTGGGCTTTTTTTCCAAGGCATGTTTGCCTGGACTCTAACTTCACATTTCCTGCTGTTTTCAGCTAATAAGATAACATACACAAAGAAAAAGCTTAAAATCAGGAATGGCATTTTACTTGATGCATTTAGTATGTATTTTATGGATAAAGCAATCAACTAAGGTTGTTAGGTGCTGGTGGGGGAAGGACCCAAACGCAGGCAGGAGTAAGAAAAAACCGAAGTTTAATAAAAGGGCTAGGCAGCAATCCGTAGTATAACAGGCAGGGTCGAAAATCATGGAGAAAGGGCAACGGTACAAAAACAAAGAGAAGTCGCAGAACAGGCAGGGGTCGGTACCGGGTAAGCACAGCAGAGGTACAAAAACAGAATCCAAAATCAGGGTCGCGAGAACACAGGCAGGGGTCAAAACCGTGAAGGCGAAAGAGGAACAAAAAAGAAAACAAAACAAAGACAGAAAACAAAAATAAAACAATAACAGGTGAAGGATGAGGGATAACAAAAACTTGGATACAGAAACTAAGGAACTAACAGACAACTCGGAAAAATAATCTATCACACAGAAGTAAACCAATAGTGAGGAACTCGCGAAGACGGACTGAAATAACAGGGGTTAAATACACAGGGAGAGACAGACATAATGGGAATCAGGTGTGTAGAAGCAGGGAGGGGAGATTGCACACAGGTGAGAACAGTGAGGGTTAACAGGGACCAATAAAACAATGACAGGGGAAACGTAAGACACGGACTGGAATACACATAGACACAATGATAACAAACGGCCTGGAGTTAGCAGGTAAACAAGTGCACAGCTCAGAGGGGAGGAACACGAAAGTGGACACGTGCAGAGAATGCAAAATCACAGATAGATGCAGGGCTAGGATAACGAGGAGGGAAATGACAGCTGCAGGTAGAAACTCAAGATGAATTAGTAATTAGTAATGTTAGTAGTGAACTCTTGTAACCGAAAGGTTGCAGGTTCGATTCCCAGGTGGGACTCTGCCGTTGTACCCTTGAGCAAGGTACTTAACCTGAATAGCTTCAGTATATATCCAGCTGTATAAATGGATAATATGTATAATATGTAAATACCTGTAATGTAATGTAATGTAACTCTAAAACCCTAATGTTAGTAGGTTAGTATTATATACATGTTAGTTTGTTAGCAGGTTAGTATTAAATCTAATCTAACAGTTAGTATGATTAGTACATTAGTATTATATACAAATATAAATAAAGCCAGAAGGAAGAAAACGAGATGTACGAAATACAGAAGAAACCTGAATGTTCCCAAAATCACCCGAATAGTGCAATGACAAAGACAGGGGGTGGAATCTCAGAAACATGGAACGCGAACTGACAATCGCGAGGGAAAGAAAACAGGAAAAATAATAAAGAATAAACAGACATATTACAGGATACTAACAAAGGTATAAAGTGTAGTCCGTAAGTATGTGGACAATTTTGTTTTGTTTTGGCTCTGTACTCCAGCACATTGGATTTGAAATGAAACAATGACTATGAGATTAAAGTGCAGGCTGTCAGCTTTAATGAGGTATCAAATGAGCCTCAAACCATCACTGCCAGATATGCAGTAGATATGGATGGATCACTTTAAGAGTTGTTTCTTCTGACTCATTTTCCTATTGAACTCTATGGAAAAATAAGTCAGGAGAAGCAACCCTTCAAGTGATCCATCCATACCGCAGACCCTTGATGACTTACAGCCATTTAGCCAACCATGGATTCCATACTATTCCCATGTAATCTACAGCTTAATCTAGTCCCACCCCCCAATTCCCATAGAGCTCCATTAAAATGCAGAGAGGTTATAATATCGCTTGTAAGAGTACCTGAAAATAAGACTTTTGATATCCTTTTATACCCAGTCATGATAGCATCACCTGTTTACCTGTAGAATGGTCTGAACAGGTGTTTTTTGAACTTCCCAGTCTTTTTTTTTTTTTTGGAACGTGTTGCAGGCATCAAATTCTGAATTAGCGTATATTTACAAAAATCAATGAAGTTGATAAGGTAAAACATTAAATATCTTTTCTTTGTACTGTTTTCAATTAAATATATGTAAAAGATAATTCACAAATCACTGCTTTCTGCTTTTATGTACATTTTACATACTCCCAACTTTTTTGGAATTGGGGTTTGTATATTAATTATGACTTACTATAATCATCAACATTTTTGTTGAACCCTTTTCTCAAAGTTTGTAAAGAAACTCTTATCTGCTTTGCACCACCCTGTAGAGGTCAATATCAATGTCCCCTCAGGGATAAGTGTGTGGCTCTGTCAAAATTGGTGTAATAAAGTCCGACACTAGAACCACCCAGGCTGCCAATTTGACCGTTTTATGATTGTGGTGACACTAAGGTGTGGTTGTTGGTGGTCCACATGAGTGGAGTTGAATTACTTTCCCCAGGAATTCCTCAATGATATCAATTCAGTATGTATTTACTAGCTATGTACTGAAGGGCGTAACCTTGGGTTGAACATTGAAGGGGTTGAGATGAGCATCCTGGGAGAATCTGTTTTTGCAAAAAGGCTATTAAATGGCTCGTTTTAGGGTGAAAGATATACAAAAACACACTGATCCAGGCCTATCCCGAGCCTAAAAAAAAACTTTTAAATTTAAATCTGCATTACTGTTAATAGTTGGTAAAACATAGATAGAGCCACCATTCTTCTCTCAGTGCCAAGTATATAATCTTTCATGTATGTTAACATTACACTTAACTCCAACCATGGCCCACTACTTCTCATCACTGGGAGTTATTTTTGACACGTGCAAGTATGAAACTGTATATAAGGTTATGTGGACTAAAGTAAATGGGGAATAACACTAAGGGAAACGGCTTACATTGGAAAATGTTGTTTTTATTTAGATATACTGTCATTTTACATACTTTTCCCCATATTAAATTTTTTATGTTGCATCACAGGGTCTTCACAGAACTAAAAGTGGACAAACTGACCATGTTAGCAAGTTATTATGGGCTAACGTTACTAGTCCATAGCTAATAACAATATAGTGTAGTTGTGTATAGGCTAGCTGGGCAGTTAACCATTAGTCTAATACTTACAGCCCCTTGAAAACAAAGCCTTACATATTGCCTCTTGCAATTTCTCTATCATTTAAGAAGTTATATACTCTATAGTTTAAGAATAAAATAGTCTTTGAATCGTATTGCAGTCTAGTCTAGCACACAGCCAGCTCGATTCTCGCCGTTATTAATGCTACCTGTTGACTGAGTACTACTGGTTACATGACAAAGCAAGCTAACAAACAAAAACAATCAGTCGTCATCTACTGTTATAGACATTAAAACATCTAGAGTGAAACTTGTCTTCATCATAGCTAGATTACATTTATTTCAGCCACACATCAAAAGATTAATTTAAGACATTACAAAGGTATTCATTTAAACTCTCTCCCTTTCTTCACAAATGATGAGGACTGCTACATTTGTAACGTTTCTACTTGTCCCTTCACAAATAGACCTCATTGGCACAACTACTGCATGAGAAGAGGAGTTTCTGGAAGATATCCGACCTGTAAAATTTCAGCGAAATTTGTCGAGAGCCAGAAACTTCTCGCACACTCCCAGGCCATGTCTATGATCGGGGATTTCTGGACTCAGATATCCCCGATTAGGAGAAGCAGATGGCCAGGTCATCCATTCTCTCTTGCTCAGAGACAATGGTGTTCTTCATTGGTTATTGCACTAGTCACAAGATTCAGTATGTAGCAGCTAACTGGTTTTGCTAGAATGGTTACCCTTGCAGCTTAAATGATAGTGAAGTGCAAAATAGAATGCCTACACTCACTAAGTACATGTTACCTTACATACATTTACAATTTATGTTCTTGCCCATACAGTATGTCCCATGTACACACAACCCAGCACTGAAACAAATTATTTTAGTTGATCAGGGATGCATTGAGCATCCCACAATCCCTAAAGAACATAATTTTAACACATATAACAGGTTGCTTAAATTTTGGTGTTTTGTTTATTTAAAACAAACTGAGGCAGCTGTCTCTATGAAGCATAATTAGTTGTTCAAGTAATTGTTTGGGGACAACCATTGTTAATTGAACAACAAATTAATTTTATGCAATGAAGATGAATACCCATTTGAGGTACTAATTTATTTAAATAAGGGATATAGATGATGAGAAATAGGTTGATGAAATGCCTTTACTTGTCTCTTTGTTTATATATACCTGCCACCATATATTTATTTCATAAAGAAATTTGCCGCAGATAGCTGCAAATTATGTCAAACTCAGATCAGCATTCAAGTGACAGCTCAAAAATAGTTCAGTCAAACCTCAGAGTGTGCTCCAGTGGGATTAAATCAATGCAATCATATATCCAACTAGCTATCTACTGTCTGCAAGCTAGTTACAAATAAAATATGAAATACAGTGTTACTTTATTTATTCGCAAATTCACAATTTATAACATATGCTTTAACAGATACTGTACTGTGTGATATCGACCAGTGATTCTTGGATTATGCATACAACATGGGAACATGATTATTATCTTAATTTTTATACATATGCATACCAGTAGCGGCTCCTGAGCTGAAAATTGAGGAGGCAGAAAACTTCCCCTTAAACTGATTATTGGTCTCAATCATTTTTCAATCAGTTTCCTTGATTAACAATAGGCTACATCAGCGTTTAATTCACAAATTACTCATTACCATCAAATGTAGCCAGTTCTCCTCAATTAGGCTATTAGGCAAGTAATGAAATTCTTTTAACTTGCATCGCAAAATTGTGCACATTTTAATCAACATTATAATTGTGGATACATGTGCTCTTCATTCTCCACACTCTGATTCCGAAAATATTCATGGAAATTAAACGATCTTAAAGCTCATCTTTTGTTAGATTATTTTTATTGCAGGTTGTGCTTTATTCGTAAAGTGTACTTTTCCGTTTAATCTCCCCAACATGATGTGAAGAATGAAGCTGTGTCTTCACCTGCAAATTGATTATTCAGATCATTGGCACACTTGTTAATCAAGGAAAATAATTGAAAAAAAAGATTAGAACCAATAATCAGTTTAAAGGGAGATTTTCGGCCTCTTTTTAACTCAGGAAGCCGCCACTGATGCATACGCTATATTCATAGTTGTGCACATAACCTATAACAATGTGCTATTTGATGAAAAGTCCAGTTTTTATTTAATTTTTTATATCAGGCATGAGGTTATGGGGTGTTCTGATCCTTCTAGTCCTGGAGGGCTGGTGTGTATGCAGGTTTTTGTTCCCACCAATTACCGCTGCTAAATGAGCTTATTGGCTGTTTACACCAACACTGGTAGATTCGATCACATTAAAATGTTTCATATAGGGACACAAGAAGTCTTCGGCTGTCATTCATGCGCTTCTTAAGAATTGTAGCTAAAATGTCAGATGGCGTAAATCCATCCATCCATCCATTATCTAACCCGCTTATTCCTGGTCAGGGTCACGGGGGGTGCTGGAGCCTATCCCAGCATGCATTGGGCGAGAGGCAGGAATACACCCTGGACAGGCCACCAATCCATCGCAGGGCACACACACACACCATTCACTCACACACTCATACCTATGGGCAATTTAGAGTCTCCAATTAGCCTAACCTGCATGTCTTTGGACTGTGGGAGGAAACCGGAGTTCCCGGAGGAAACCCATGCGGACACGGGGAGAACATGCAAACTCCAGATGGCGTAAATATTAGGGCTAATTAGGTAATTAAGGCCAGAAGTTGGCATGAAAACCAGAAACGGATACGGCCCTCGTTGCCCACCTCTGCCGTAGAGGGACACAGACACGAGGGACTTGACGAAAGAGAGGGCAGGAGTTTGAGTAGTGACATCATCTTCACCCATTGCTGAACCTGAAAATTTGAGCTGAGCTTGAACTGGAAAAATAACCCAAGTTTTCTGAGATGAGAGCAGATAATCAACATCACCTAACAAAATTGTAATAAAATTTCGTATATATTCTTTCAAACATACTTTTTTAAGATGCTGAAATGTAGTAAATGTGGCATATAATATCTTTTTCCCCTTTCCTCATATTACTCAATAGTGTATTAGGGTGGATATGGCTTCATTGTTGGATCCTTTCATTCACTTTTCCCATTAGGCTCTTTTTGCAAGGAAATAAACTTGCATTCTTGTCTGAGAATCAATTATACCATCAGGCTCAGATGCACAGTCAGTTGAAAGTATAACAAATAATTTGATCATATCCTCCCATAGGATTTTTTTTTTTCCCCCTCATCTCAAATTTCCTATTGAATATGACATTATGAAAGCTCAAGCTCACTACGGGGCCAGTGGAAATGTCATCAGTTGATAGAAGTTGCTAGAAGTGAAAATTGGAATTTTGAGGACTTCATTTTTGTTTATTAGCAGATGTTTATTTTAAACACTATATTATCCCCTGGAGGTGAAACCTCATATTCATACGGTCAGCGTAACTCTTTGCTACACAATCTCTGGTTGAAATGATCTCGGAAGTCCGAATATTTCCGACTTCGGAGAAGAAAAAAATGACTTGAACGTGACATCGTAGTTGTAAGACAACAGTGTACTGTAGGTGGCAATGCATGGCGCTGAAATGCAAAGAGACTCCCTCACTCCACTGTTATTACAGTATCTGGCCATTACTGATAAAAAGCTATTTATCATGATAAAATACCATCAGGGTGAAACAGAAAGCGTTAGACACTGTAGTCTAAAAACTAACAATTCCTGCGTTCATAGACCAGGCTCTGAGTTGAGATGGGACCAGATTCAGAAGTTGAGAAAGAGGCACGCGTATTCCCTTCAGACGAGAAGGAACTAATTAAAATAAACTCCAAACATTTTGAAGAAACCATAGTGTTTTCTTTATTTATTTATCTTTTGGAAAGCTGACTATATGGGAGGTCAACCTTGCTTCAGGTAAATATAAAATAACTGAATTTGTGATGGAGAGACAAATTTATAACATCAAATTGCGGCAAAAAATTAAGATTAAGATAAACATGCCTAGCTGTGAGAGGCACATCACAAACATACGGGTCTCAAATCAGGCCAGTTTAACTAAAATGTTGATAATTTGTGAAGCAAATCATCTCTACAAAAGCTTTCACAAAAATGTAAGTAAATAAACAAATATAAAATGGTTATGTACACTGAAAATCAGTGGTGTGTTACAATTATACTTCAGATTTTGGCCAAACATTTAAGCTTCACTCCATTCCCATTAAAGGATTGCTCAAGGCCAATAAGTCTCCTTATCTGTTTTCTCCCATCAAGCATATCACTACATTTCAATCCATTAACGCTTTTTCATTATGAACCCTGAGTACCTCTGTTTAGGATATGCCAGTACATCTTGCCCGGCCACTCTGCCAACCAGCATTATTCTCTGTGCCTCAATTAAAGTGCATTCTGCATGCTGACTGAAAGAAGTTCTCAATCTTGACATGCCATTTCCATTGTGCAGAAATTGCATTTTGTGCCACACATGCAGTGCATGTTCATAAGTGCACAATACATTGCAAGAGTTACATACAGTGTTGTAGTGCTATTTTTAGAAGTGAGGGAGCGCCGCCGATGCCCCCCCCCCCCCCGTAGAAACCAAATTCATTAAAGCTTCAAATTCATTGTGGAATACGATTTAACTTCATTAAAGCTGCAGTAGGCAAGTTTGAAAATATACGAGGCAAAAAGACTTCCCCCTTTTGCACTCCTCCCTCCTATCTCTAACCTAAGCCCCTCCCACCAAATTATTCTCCAGTGCACGCGCGGAGACCGGCAGACAGGGAGGGGTTTATTCTACCAGGAGGTTATTTTGCTTGCAGATAGTTGCCCTGATTGGTAGCTACATAGCGAGCCCTGATTGGTGGGTTTTTGGAAGACCGGCTTGAGATTTTTGGACAGCCTAGTACACAGCCCAGGACACTCACAGAAACCAGATTTTTTCTCAGAACATTTGATTTATTGATAACTGCTGGAATGTAATGACTGTAATGTAACTACTGCACCTTTAAGTTATACATTTGACATTTAAAATGTTCACTCTAAATACAAAATTGGGGGAAAATCAACAAGGACTCAGTTTTGTATTGGGATTGATCGGTTTTTCAGCACTGTACAATCATAAAAACAGTGGGTCTGGGTCCTCCAACACCGGTGCCTGAGCCAGTCTGGTTTGTTTGTTCTCCGTGCTCGGAGCCAAGTCTTTACAACTTGGTGATGATGACACACATATAAATCGTTTGTAAGGAGGAACTGAATCGAACGCAGCCATATATAAGCTAGCCTACACATCTGTCTAGCCAAAACAATGCAAAGTACCTAGCTAGCTAGCTAACACTTATGCTGATGATATGTTGACTAACACGTTAGCTAGCTAAGATAATGTTCTCCAAAGTTAACGTTACATTGATATCACTTCAGCGGGCCGAGTGACTAACGCTCACGTTATTAGTTATCTTGTTTTTTTGTTAAATAAATCGACTGCATTGAAAGAGCCAAGACCACAACATTATTAGTCAACAGTGCACTTTTTTTTCTAACGTTGGAGATTACCAACCTAGATGTTAGCTTCCCTGTCTGCAGTTATCCTTTTGGGAATGCGTAACGTTAGGTAGGCTAGTAATTATGGAGTGTTCCAATCCATTCTACGAACATGCAGGGGGCTATACATCTGTCGACTATATGCTGCTGCAGCGATTCCCATTTAGGCTATACGGTTTATGGGAACACACCTCATTTTATTCTCATGGCTTATTTTCGAGTGACCTATTTTTTTTTTCTGCGCAATAAAAACGAAATGACATTTCAAAAGGATTAAAAAGTGAGGGAGCATCCCTCCCCTGCGCTCCCCCGCGCTCCCCCTCCACTACACCCCTGGTTACATAGTTACATGAATCATTACGTACGTGTGGGGGAAGGGGCAGTGTGTTTCGCTCCCCCTCCACTACACCCCTGGTTACATAGTTACATGAATCATTACATACGTGTGGGGGAAGGGGCAGTGTGTTTGCGCTCCCCCTCCACTACACCCCTGGTTACATAGTTACATGAATCATTGCGTACGTGTGGGGGGAGGGGCAGTGTGTTTGCGCTCCCCCTCCACTACACCCCTGGTTACATAGTTACATGAATCATTACGTACGTGTGGGGGAAGGGGCAGTGTGTTTCGCTCCCCCTCCACTACACCCCTGGTTACATAGTTACATGAATCATTGCGTACGTGTGGGGGGAGGGGCAGTGTGTTTGCGGTCCCCCTGAGGTTGAAAAACCCAGAGTGCAAGCCATATGTTATATTGACTTGTCACTTAAACTGACTGGAATGTAACAGAGCCAGTGGAAAAGCCAGGTCATAAGGGAATGGGGATATAGGCTATGGCCACTTTTTATTTGTTTTGTTAGATTCTAAAAGTATGGCATTTACACCGATCAGCCACAACATTAAAACCACTAACAGGTGAAGTGAATAACATTGATTGTCTCGTGGTTATTTTGGTTCTGTAGTCTAGCACTTTGAGTTTGAAAGGATACAATGACAATGAGGTTGGATTGCAGACTGTCATTTTTAATTGGAGGGTATTTTCATCCATATCGGATGAACCGTTTAGAAATCATAGAACCTTTTGTGCATGCCCCCCCCCCCCCCCCCCCTCATTTTTGGGCATCGAAAAATATTGGATAGTTTAACATAATGTAGAATAAAGTAATCACTTGACTTCCTGATGTCTGTGACCCAACAACATCAAAAGACTCTTGATGTCTTATTTTCTGGTACTCTTACAAGCGATACTATAACGTCTCTGTATTTGAATGGATCTCTATGGGAATTGGGGGGTGGGACTAGATTTAGCTGTAAATTATGCTGGAACAGTATGGAATACATGGTTGGTAAAATGGTTGTAAGTCATCAAGGGTCTGAGGTATCAAACGAGCCTCAAACCATCACTCTGCCGCCAGATATGCAGTAGATATGGACTGATCACTTTAAGCGTTGTTTCTCCTGACAAATGTTCCTATTGAACTCTATGGAAAAATAAGTCAGGGGAAGAAACCCTTCAAGTTATTCATAATCAATGTTATTCACTTCACCTGTCTGTGGTTTTAATATTGTGGCTGATCGGTGTATTTACTTTTGTAAATATCGTGCACATGGAGCTGTGAAATAAGCGCACAGAACTGGGAGAGAGCCTTTCTTTTTTTTTTGCGTGCAAAAATGCAGTCCCGCAAGCACGGTGGTGTGATGCGCGCAAACTTGATTTTCTCCTGCTTGCTAGTCAAGTAGATTTTAGAGATTTTGGAGATTATGTATTTATTTACTCATAAATAACAACCCACCCACTACCAAATAACAACCCACCCCGCTAACAACCCACCCGCTGTTATGTTCAGGAGAAATCTCCACACCCTCTCACACTCCTCTCTCACTACTTCTGCTCTCTCTGCACTTCCTCCTCCTGCTACCTTTGCTAAAATGCCTATTGATGTTGCCACCTCTGTGTTTAACTCATGCCTCTCCCAGTCTCTCAACTCACTATGTCCTCTTGTCTCCAAACCAGCCCGACTATCACCCCCCTCCCCGTGGCTGACGGATTCTCTCAGATCCAGCAGAACCATGCTACGAGCCGCTGAGAGAAAGTGGAGGAAATCCAGATCCCCAGAGGACCTGGCCTCCTACCACACTCTGCTGGCAGCCTTCACAGCTGCAACCACATCAGCTAAAACTTCATTTTTCCAGTCTAAAATTGATACATGTCTGTCTAACCCACATAAACTCTTTTCCACCTTCTCCTCCCTGCTCACCCCCCCTCCACCCCCTTCACCCTCCTCCCTCTCTGCAGATGACTTCCTGACCCACTTTGAGGGGAAGGTGGCCGCGATCCGGAACTCCTTCACGCATCCGGTGACACCCCACATCCCCCATACTGAACCCATCGCTACACTGTCGTCCTTCAAGACTCTGGAGGACTCGGATGTGCTCGAGCTGGTGACGCGCCATCGCGCAACCACCTGTCCACTAGACCCCATACCTTCAGCAGTCCTCCAGTCTATATCTGCTGAGCTCCTTCCATATCTGTCCTCCATTATTAACACCTCCCTAATCTGTGGCCATGTTCCTGCTGCCTTTAAAACTGCCCGTGTAACCCCACTCCTTAAAAAACCTAGCTTAGATCCCGCTGATGTCAGGAACTACCGTCCTGTATCTCTCTTGCCCTTCCTGTCCAAAACAATTGAACGTGCTGTCCTTAATCAACTGTCTGTTTTTCTCCACCAGAACAACCTGCATGACCCGCATCAGTCTGGCTTCAGAACCGGCCATTCGACTGAAACTGCTCTCCTGGCTGTGACTGAGGCACTCGCCACTGCTAGAGCCTCCTCCCTCTCCTCTGTTCTGATTCTCCTTGACCTGTCTGCGGCATTCGACACGGTCAACCACAAACTCCTGATCTCCACACTCGCTGAGATGGGCATTTCTGGAACTGCCCTCTCTTGGTTTGTATCGTATCTCACTGATAGATCCTACCAAGTCTCCTGGAAGGGTTCCGTCTCTGCTCCCCGTCCCCTGTCTACAGGAGTCCCGCAGGGATCTGTACTGGGTCCTCTGCTGTTCTCTATGTATACTAAGTCTCTTGGCTCAGTAATTCATTCACATGGCTTCTCATACCATAGCTATGCTGACGATACTCAACTCTCTGAGTGGATGGCTACCCATCACCTGAAGCTCAACCTTGACAAGACAGAGCTCCTCTTCATGCCGTACAAGACCTCCCCACTACATGACCTCTCTATTACCGTTGATGGGACCGTGGTGGCTGCCTCCCGCTCTGCAAGGAACCTGGGGGTGGTCCTGGATGACCGGCTGGACTTCAAAGAGCACATCAGGGCGACGGCATGGTCCTGCAGGTTCCTCCTGTACAACATCAGGAGGATTCAACTGTACCTGACCACCTACTCCACCCAGCTTCTTGTCCAGACCATGGTCACCTCACGCCTGGACTACTGCAACTCCCTGCTTGCAAGCCTACCAGCCTGCACCATTCTGCCTCTTCAACTGATCCAGAATGCAGCTGCCCGGCTTGTGTTCAACCTCCCGAAATTTTCCCATGTAACCCCCCTGCTGAGGTCTCTCCACTGGCTGCCAGTTGCAGCCAGGATCAGGTTCAAAGTTCTGACCCTGGCCTACACTGCAGCCAATAGGACAGGCCCCGCCTACCTGCAGGACTTAATCCAGAACTATGTTCCTGCTCGACCACTTCGCTCTTCTACAGCAGGGCGACTGGCACTTCCCCCCCTCCGTGTCAAAGGCTCTCGCTTGTCCCGACTGCGGAGTTTTTCCACATTAGCTCCTCAGTGGTGGAATGAACTTCCCATTCCCCTACGTTCTACTCCAACCCTGCCTGCATTCCGTCGAGGCCTGAAGACACACCTCTTCAGACTCCACCTTGACTGATATCCTCACCTAGGAATATCAGTTCCCTGTTTACTAGTTCCCTGTGTTTATAGTTTATAATAGTATTTTGGAATGGAAGTGTGGTGTTGCTGATTTGCCCACAGCTTACTGTGAACTACAGTCGACGTTCATTGCTAGGGATAGCTGCTACATTATACGAAGGATGTGCTTTGTCTTGTCTGTTCTGTAGTGATCTTGATGATGTCTCTGTACGCACTTACTGTACGTCGCTTTGGATGAAGCGTCTGCTAAATGAATGTAATGTAATAAATAAATCCATATATTCCAAATGGCTCAGCCAGAAAGTTTAAAGAGTGGGATTTCTGGTGACATTATCCAAATTGCTTGGTTTCAATTTGTAAAATGTTGAATGGCAATAATGAGGATAGCTAGTAAGTTTGTAATGCGCTGGTGAGCATGCGGAATGAGTGGCTAGCTCACTACCCAGCAAACAGTGGACATCCCAGGGACGTACCATTTTAGTCCTCGCAAAGTTATGATGTGACGTTCCCTAGGGATGTCCTAAAAACATTACAAGGACGTTATTAAAGTCCTAGGAAGGTCACTGTTTGGTTACAATATGACATTTAACTTGAGTTTTTTCGGGGACGTTCAAGCAACGTCCCTATCCGGCTATGATATGATGTTGTGCTCATACCATTCATGGGACATTCAGGGATGTTCCTGCAACATCTGTTACTGGTTACAATATAACGTCATGTAATGAATGTCTGGGGGACGTTACTAGAACGTCCCGGGAACGTTCTCTGTGACGTCCACGTAACGTTTGGAAAACCCTACAAAAAGACGTCAAGGCGACGTCCTGATGACATTTCGAGATGTTCAGGGGACGTTCAGGGGACGTTCCGGGGACCTAATTTTGTTAGCTGGGTAACAACCAAATGTGGCAAACAAAAATAAGAAAAGAAAAGCTAACACTATCCAGTAATACTTAATCATGCTGTGTAGGCTTCAATATCAGTTAGATGACATCATATGAATGTGAAAGCAAGATAGCAGTTTACCTGGTAACAACTGTTCACAAAAATACTTATTTATAAATATTTGAGTGGCAAATCGTTCAAACACTCAGCTGAGGGACAAGTGGATGCGGATGTACAGTACCTGAAATCAACAGTTGCAGTTTTGTCTTTTGTATGCTAGGCAATCGCTGGGCTTCCACATGTGAGCTGAGAATTATATTAAGGTTAAAATGAAAATTGTGATCATTGAAAGTGGCTCTAAATAACAAGCCAAGTTGTTTTGGAAAGTGATCCATGGAACATCTCATGAGGCTTCATAGAGTGCATAATATTATGTAAAATGTGAATGTACCGTAAAAGCTGTTTGAGCTGTGTGTTTATATTTTGTTTAGAAAACCATTACCATAAGTAATCCTCACAGGCTAAAATAATTCTGGCATGCTCCATTCACAGATGAATAATCTTAATACTTGACCAAATGGTGCAAAAAGTATGATAAACCTAATACTGCCTTTTAGTCTATTCAGCATTTCAACCATCACAAAGGACAGCCAACTATAGTATTGCTGATCTTTGCATTTCTTGCCAAATTCCAATAATTAATGTCAGGAATGGAATTCCAATGGAATAAATGTCAGGATACACTAAAGCTGGATTGCTTTGTCTCCATTGAATCCTTCAAGAATGCTCTGTTGAACATGATAATGAAAGAGGCCAAATGTACTTGCTTTGAGTGATGACTTGATCACTTTGCTCCCTGTCTTGGGTTGTTTCTTATGTAAAACATAATATTTTATTTATTTGTATGTTTACTATATTTGTGACTGTATCTGTACATGAGTTGTAACTTTGTTTTTGTAAATTTTGTAACTGACTGCCAACAGGGCTCCCCTGAAAAAGAGACCTTGGTCTCAGTGGGACTTCCTTGTATAAATAAAGGTTTCACTCAAAATTTTTAAATACTAATTATGTCTGCATTGCCTAATAGCCTCTAAGCTAAAAATACTTAGATATTCCATAACTTCAAACTGTGTGTTCATTCCTGCACACATAGGAGCATAAACATTGCCTTCTTTGAAAACAACTTAAAATTGAATTTAAAATGAGTGTTTGTGGAAGGGTTCACCCATTTATATGTGGTTGTGCTCATTTTGGATATGACACACAAGTGTATTAAAATTCACACAACATGCATTTTATTGGCAGGCTTGACTTCTGGTCAGAAGTACTGGGGGGATAGGCAGAGCCTGAAAGGCGTTTAAGATCAGTCTGGCAATTTAATTTGAGGTTGACAGTAAGGTTGCAAAAAGGCCAGTAATGGCACTCTGAATGATTTGTCAGTTTGTCACTTCTTAATGAACTATTTTTGTAGGACAATTATGGAAGATAATCATTTTATCAATAACCTACCATGGAATAGCTGCTTAGTGGTTTTAAGACTGGTCCTGCTTGGCTAAACAAAAATATTTGTCAAGGATAGTTAAAGCATTAACATTCTGTGTATGTAAGTTACGACAACTATCAAAACATAAAATTATTGTTTCAGCTTAAATTAAAAATGACTGAAAGCATAGTAAAACCATTTATGGAAACCGATTACCTCAAATGAATCATGTAGTGTTACCTAACACATTTAAATAACACAATTACCACAAAATGTATTAACCAGATTGTCCACATCATCAAAGGAAATAATTAGAATGCGAAGGCAAAGTCTGAATTTGCATAACAGGTAAAAAAAAAAAGGTTTCTCTTAAACAAAAAGCAGAACAGAATAGGGCTCCATGGTTGACATAAAGCCATCTTAATCACCCAGCAGAGACAGAATAACACTACCACTGCTATTACTACACTGTGTAAATGTAAGTGTGACGGCGAGAGCTCAATTTCAAACACATTAAAGTCGCACATACCGAAATAAAATGACATTATTGTTGCCATTATTCCTTAGGTACTAGCACTTCTAGAACATCCAGTGTTTTTCCTTTGTGCTCAGGTACTTTTATAAATACTCTGCCTCTTCAGTAATGAGAAAATCACCATGGTTTCAAACTCCAGCCTTCTAAAATACCACAGTGGGAGCAAACCAAAACAGTACAAGTACCCCAGGTGTATGTGCACACACACAGACACAGACACTATTTGGGTTGCCTCCCTAATTGCCAGGTCACTATTCAAATTAAGCAGGGAAGGTTTTAAGGGTTTTCCATCCTCCAAACCCATTATGAGTCTTTGGATGACTGTAAATACAGTCCTCACATGAATGTGCAGAATATATAAATATTAATTTCATAGCTTCACAGTTACCAGTTATGTTCGTAATATGCACATATACCCTCACACAAGTGTTGAGAATATGTATCGAACCTCATTATGGTGGCCAAATGCTAAAAGTCTCATAAAATTAATTAGTAAATCATGATTATCAATTTCAATATTAAATATGAAAAATGCAATAACCAATAACAGAGGACGTAAGTTATTTACGGTGGTAGGCTCAAACATTTATCGAAATAATAATCAGACCGATGACCAGGTTTAAAAATATCTAATTTATTAAACAACAAACACATCTAAAACTAACATCGGAACAGCAGGGAATGGTATGGAAAGGAAACTGAAGTCTGGAAAAGGAAAGAGGTAGGTTAGGAACACTGTGGGTGTGTCCCAATCATAGACTGTATAAAAATACTCGAAAAATGCACCCTCCTTTCCTCCACTACCACTTCCTCTCCTCCACGCCCCGGAAACGGATCTTTGTGTTTTAATGTAATGTTGGTGATTACATCTTAATTACGTATAAATGGTTACTTCATATCTCGACGCAAACCGCAATGTCAGGTACATTGTATACTGTATATGCAAAGTGCTCAAAACATTCAGGCAGTTTAGCATACTTTCGGGTAGGAGAGGAGTGGTAGTGGGGGAGAGGAGGTGGGGAGTGAAGAATATTGGGAGCCACCCTGTGTGTGTGTGTGTGTGTGTGTGTGTGTGTGTGTGTGTGTGTGTGTGTGTGTGTGTGTGTGTGTGTGTGTGTGTGTGTGTGTGTGTGTGTGTGTGTGTGTGTGTGTGTGTGTGTGTGTGTGTGTGTATGTGTGCGTGTTCATGCCAGCACACGTGTTGTAGCAGGGAACAAAGGGTTAGCTGCGTTCACACATCTACTCGCAAAAGAGACAAAAACGCTGTACTCAGCGACAAGGGGGCATTGTAAGTGCATTTGGTGCTACTACACCAACAACTTACCTATTGTAAACACTTGATTGCAAAGTACAATACAGTCACTAGACTTGCCGATGGTCTGACAGACTGTTATCGTATAGAATTGGGTGGTTTAAAGCACAATTGAACTTTGGTAGAACTTTGGGTTGTGTAGTTACCTGGCTATGATATGAATCCAAATGGTGGCGAAATATGTTCATTAGTTGCTCTGTGCTCCCCTGGGGTGATAATCCAGAATAGGGTATTTGTCACTCTCCATTCACTTCTACAGCGCAGCTAAAACGGTCTCAAAATGACACTTCTAGAACGTATACGAATGCGAACGAAGCAGATTCTGTCAATACCAGTTCAATATTCTGTTAACACACATTAACCCTCCTATTGTGTTCAGGTCAAATTTTACCCGTTTAAAGTTAAAATATTTCATAAATATTATCCAGGTTATAACCCTAACCCTAACCCACAATACAGAGCTGGGGAACATCTTTTTCAGGTTCGTAAAAATAGCCAAAAAAAACACCGGAATTATCCAAGTGTGCCACTACAGGAGATGTTCAATGTTTGCGAGAGATGGCTTTCATGATTTAGGCTACGTAATTTCGACAGGTCTGTTAAATTTAATGCAAAATCGAAGGAGCATGTCAGCGTAACCCTGCAATTGAGTCTTTGAGAATTTATAATTTTATTGATGAAGGTGCACGTATCCAATTGGCAAAGCATAACAAAATAACGTTAGTGTGGAAAAACCGTGACATTCCCAAGAGGTTGATCGATCTGATTCTTGGGTTGTCATGAGCTGGCATTTAGGGGGCATAAGGAAAGTGAAAATTCGGATAACAGAGCAAACTACAGGGAGTTGACTAAAGTAGCTAGCTTACCGCTATGCTATGAGTTTTGTTTGCACACTAAGTCATCCTCTGTGTTCTCAGGGATGTCAAATTCTGAGAATTTGACATCCCTGGTGCGTACTGGACTAGTAGGCTATTGGCTATTATCTGGGGACCTCATGTGATTTAGGAATTACGGACGTCTTTTTCCTGTGGCGCATTCTCATGGGATAAATGCAGTCTGTTGTATTTCACTCTAATTTACTTAATTTACTTATGAAATCCCAAGGATTATCAACTGAAACGACTGAAACATAACACTCCATATTCTCAGTTTTCAAAGTGTTATTTTTTGCATGTGTAAGGCACAACGTATGCAAATTTGTGTGTCGACAGAGTTGGATAGGTTACAATTCCTTTCAATTCAGTAACGTAGGCCTACATTTAAAAACGTTTGGGATAAGAACCGCACCCAAAATGTTGTCAAAATTTGCATTAATCATTTGCACAGCAGCCTCGATAATTCTGAATTCAGAAAGATGCAGAAAAAAGCATGGAAAAAACAAGGAATCCTTGCGGGAAAAACAATATATTACTGAGATGCCGATTCACACGGGAGTAAGATTATCAGATGACCTGTTTTTTTGCTAAATATGGTAGGCAAATTGCATTGGAAGTTTACTTTACAAATTAGGGACATGGCAGATTCGCACGGGATTAAGATTACAGACGACCTGCACAAATCACATGAGGTCCCCATACTAGGGCATTTGATGATTCAAACTGATGCTATGGTACAGGTGGATTTAAGTATTTATCTATTGAATATGCATTTGTGATGAGATAATCTGGCTGTTAATAAATGTGAGTGAGTACATAACTACTTGTTATTGTATTATATTTGGTGTTATTCATTTGAGAGAAGGCAGCTCAATTTAAATGGTACAGCCATAGTGATGAGTTGTCAAGCAATTTAAACCTGTTTTAAATGGGCTGCCAGCACTTTTCTGCCTACAGCTGGTCATGAGATGTGGTCAATATTTAAAAGTGAGAGTGAGTAGAAAGTGAAGGGAGAGAGAGCTTTTATGTCTCCCAGGCTGTTTAATAACAAAAGATAAGACCATACGCAGGCTGGGCAATGGGCTGTGACGCATGACAAAGATCATGCGTAGGTAGAGCAACCCCTCTGTGTAAACTGAACAATGAGATGTACCAAAACAAAGATAAGATAGATCATGGTGACCCACATAAGACTGGGAAATATGAATAACGAGACATGGTCCGATCCAACTTTAGCAGAGGCTTGCAAAATAACTTTATTTAGTGGACCATGAGTGCCCCCAAGCACATAGGGTAGGAACTGATTATCTAACAAGATTAATTTTGCCTTTTCATCTGGCTAAAATCCTCTGCATAGGAGAAAGGACTTTCCACTGGCCAGTGCTCAATAAAAGGATAAACTGAATACAAGAGTCTGCAGGATTATTTCCTTCATCCGACCAAGGGTGAGACTTCTCCAGCTTAAAACCCACCTCAAATTGAACCTAATGAGGAGAAAGTAAAGACTTACCTCGGCAGGAACGAGGAGGCTCCTGGAGGAGGCTTCAGTGAGGAAGCACACGTGTAGCCTTCGCCGAAGCCTTTTCTCCGAACGTGTGACGTGTATAAATTGTCCACCACTCCTCACATCTGCCACGTCGCAGGCACACCCCTACACAAATGCAATTTAACCGTTCCTTTCCATTTATTGTAAAGCGCTAATCCATAATCACACTCATTATTTATAACTAACAAAAGCACCGTTTATTCATGAAAAAAAAAGCTAAAAAGCATTATAGTTAAGCATGTGAGCATAATATGACAATGATGCTTGATTGAGCAATGACGTGTTACGGTTCCGAGTATGAACTGGACTCAAATGCACGACTCAATACACAGGAAGTTCAATAACTCCAATAATTTATTGCTTCGACCAGAATTCCTCCTGAAGCATAGGGAGAACAAGAATAGACAGACAATCAGGGAATGAGTTCAGCAGGGGATCAGCAGGAGCGGGGAGGCCAGAGAGTGGTGGTGGTGGCAGGGATCCGGACAGGCTGAGCAGAGGAGGAGCGGGGAGCGGGAGACAGGGCAGAGCAGAGTGGCAGGAACAGCTGCAGGTTAGCAGAGCTGGGGTCCCGGCTGGACGTGCACACAGCAGCAGGGTGGCAGCAGCAGCAGCACAAGCAGGAGGCACGCACCGCCGCCAGTTAGCAGAGCTGGAGCACCAGCTGCATGCACACACAGCAGCTGGATTGGCAGGAACCGCAGCACAAGCAGGATATACGAACAACTGCAGGCTGGTAGACTCAGTGCAGACAAAAGTTAGTACAGCGAGGCAGGAAAGACTGAACAGCGTGATTGCGCCGTTCCTGGCGAGAGCTGATCAAAGCTGGACAGAGCTGGAAATGGCGAGTTAACGCAGAATGCAAGACAAGGCTTTTAAAGCTGGCAAGACAGGACTAGATACAATGTATCCACGAGACAAAGACCAGAGAGTTACTACAAAGAGACTTAACGAACTGGCACAGGACAAAGAACACCGGGTGACTAAATACAAACATTAACAAGTATCAATTAGGTGCCGCGTGCGAATGTATGCATGAGGGATTAACGGAGCAGAGAGTGTGTGGGATGCATGCGGAAGGGAGGAAAGGGATAGGCGGATAACGAGTAGTGGAACAGAGTGACACGAAAGGGAAAACCACGCCCAACCTGCAGCACGAGGGAAACAAACAGGAAAAAACAAACATGATACGAGAGGGAACAAGTAAAACACGGGACACAACAGGACGGGAGTGAGAACATCACAGGACGTTCCATTTGCCTAATACATTTGCCTCGTTTCTTCCATCCTCGTATCTCATCCTTGCATCCTTTCCTCCCATCCTCCGTTGGATGGAGCTAAGGAGCGAGGAAAGGATGCAAGAAGTAAAAATAAGCGTTTGGAATTAACCCTAAGAGTTAAGAGAGCGAACCAGGAAGCTTCCAAAGTTATAGTGGTACAGAAGAGGAAGTGACATACGGTACCCTGTTCTATTGGTTTCTTACGTTGGGTAGCTTAGCCATGTAGCGAGTTTTGTTCTGTTATTGTGGGTTATTAAATGTGGTTATTAAAGGCACCGCCACTGACACGTAGCACCCACATTTTGAGATAAGCGCCCGCAGAGCTAAAGTTAGAATACGGCGTAGATCACCACGCGTAAAGGCCGCACAGGAGAGGAACTTCAGCGCATGACGTTACTTGGTCATCGCTGATTCCGGCCCTTTGTCACCATCTTTCTAGCCTGGAGCCATGGACTGTGCACCACAGAGAGTTCCCATAATCAACAAGAATTAATGTGTCCTGGTGTCGTAACCCCTTACTCATCTACCCGCAAATATAGGAACAAATCGAGAAGATGGTAACAAAGTACCTCTGAGGCACCAGAGGTACGTATAAAGGGTAATTTTTATAATTTAAAACAATTGAAAGTTTAAAAAAAAGAAATAAGAAAATATGATACTGAACGTCTTGTTGGAGTCTCATACCACTGCCCCTCCCCTTCTGCCACAGGCGGCGAAAAGGCAAAGCAGAGCAGGACGGTTCTGGCTGCACAAATCAAGCAATGATCCAGTGACAGAGGAAGCCAATCACCTCCACGCCACAGTACAGAGACTGCACGGGGGAAGCAATCTTTCAATGACTGAGTCATGTCACTAGTCCAACTACGGGATGGATGAGGAAACTTCTCAGTGATACAGGGAACCGGGGCGGGACACGAAAGACACACTCCACTCACAGGTTTCAGGGGAAGGAAGCAAGAACCTCGAGGAAAATAAAACGCATTCACAAGAACAGAAACGCCAAATAAACCATGACAATGCAAAGTGCATTTTCCCCGCAAAATAAAAATAAAACAACAAAAACAAAAAGTGAGACAAAACAAAAGCACAAGATGGTCAAAAGCAGGTGAATTACAAAAGAACAAAACACCGGCCAACAGTGGACATGAATCACAGCACAAATCCTCACACCAAGTGGGTTTTTTTTTTCCTTCCCTGGTGCACAGACAGCTACCCATAATCCCCAGTATCAAAAACCAGGGAGTAATCGATTAAAATTGCCAGGATATCTGGCTTGTGGTATTCCTTCACAGAGCAGTGTTGCGACTAAAGGATGTGGATTAATGTAGAGACAGTGGACATGCTCTTCAGAACCCCGTCCTTTGAGCCTGTTGTGGCTGAGGCCTGTTTCTGCCCTCCTGCACATCCCAAAGTGAGCGCTCAGTGATTTTATCCGCAGCGGAGAGAGGAGAGATCTGACGCCTTTCCCGTGGGGAGTCGTGTTCTGCTTTTCTGAGTCGCGGCACGCACAACAACGTAAACCTTCCACTCCTTAGGAAAATTTCCCAAATTTCAAACGGGTATTAAAAAAAACATTGGCTAACGCAAAGGGCTAGCTCTGTGAAAAACCCACAGAGGGATGCTGTCAAAGCTAGGAAGTGTTTTATCCATTTAGTCTCCTGAGACTCGCCTTTATTTAGCATAGGCAGTACTCCGGATACTGCAGCTAGATAAACTGTAGCCAACAAACTGAGTGCTGTGTCTCACAGCTGGCACAATGCCACAAACGGCGGGCACGGTTATAGCGCGTCCTTCTTTTTTGCCTTTCTTGTCTGTGTGATCAGTCGTGGCTTCACTGGCCTCGTCTCCTGTCCTCCATCTAGTTTTACATATGGTCAATAGAGTCGCTCCATCTCAAGGGCTCAGTTTAATCCTGATCGCACTTGCCTCTTTACGTTCATTGTCATTGTTACCTCTGTAGTGTGAGTCTTTATATACCCGTTGCTGTCATTTCTGTTTTTATTAACTGAAAAGAATGCTTATTAATCACAAAACAGATGTTCTATTTTAATTTATTTAGTGGTAATACAAGTGTCAACAAGTGTAACAAGCAGGGTAGTGAAATAACACCCACCACCTGCCAAATGCAGGTGATTTTTTTCATTGGCGGGTAAATTTAGCAGACATTGGTAGGTAAATTTAGAAAATTTAGCAAGCCACAGTGGATGCGTAAGTATTATACATATTGTAAGTTTTATAAATATTGTTTTATCAGAGCTGCTAAACTTGTATGTGTTTTCTGTAATGTATCTTAATCCCTTTTTGCCGTGATTTGTTTGTAAAAATGTGCGGTGGCTGGAGAAATTTGGGCATGTACCAGCCACTGTGGCTGGTGGGTCAAAAAGTTCATTTCCCACCCTGTGTAACAAGTGTTACGCACATGCACACACACACTCATACAGCAAACTGCTGCTTTTTTAACATTTTATTAACTGAGAAACCATCCCATTCACAAAATACATCCAAGCCACATTTACATTTTGTGGAGTTCATGTGAATTTGGCGTGGGTCCATGGGTTGGGCTGCAAACCATATTCCTACAGCAGCAGGATATATAATGCATTGGCAAGTAACAAGAGTGCTATCTGTTTATAATGGTGATTTTCAGTTAGAAACTCAAATATTTCTGAAACAAATTGCATTGTTCAACCAAAAGTTCATGGAGTTGTATGTGCATTCTAAGACACAGACCTGGGACATGTTAAGAAGGACATCCTTGGGACAGAGAAAGGCTCAGACTCTTTCTTAAAAGATTGTTAGAATTATTGCTAATTTTAAGTTAGTAATTTTTAGTAACAAAATAAATGCATTGCTAAAACAGTTTTATACTGTCACTTTAAAGAAGCAAGTATAGCATACTTGTGGTGCGTTTGAGCATGCAAATACTGTAGAAGAAAGAAAGCATAATGTTTTGCCACTGGTCTGGTTTAGAAATGTTGCCTCTAGTTACATTTTTTAATATTTTATGTCTGCCTTTGTGAAAAAGCCATGTACAAAACTTGATATTATGTACCAAAGAGACTGAAAGCTATTATTGCATTTCCAGGATCCAATAAAGGCAAGAGATTAAATAACATTTAATCTCTGTCATTCCTGAGTGCCCAGAAAAAGAACAAAAAAACTGTGCGGCTCTTAATGACAAATTCTAAGAGGTAAAATATACAACGACAGCTACAAGACCATGGAGAATGCTGGTGGAAGTAATCATGTTAATGTAAATAAATGGATAAGAGGCCTATTAGTTAACGATGTCAAACATTATCTCTCAAGAACACCTGGCAACACGTCAATGGAAGCATGCCTTGAAGAGACCTAAATGTCAGTTGCTTTAGGAAGGTTTAAGTCGGTTGCGTTTATTGTTGTGAAGCACATCACGCATTCCTGTTTAACCAGATACAGCTTTTATTTATTTATACGTGGTTGATTTCCTTAGCATACAATATCTCCAGCTCTTTTTTTTCACACATGCCATGTGCGACAATAGTGTGAAACGATTGTAGATCGAACATCTGTTGCAACATAATGAGGCCCTTCTTCGTTTTTGTCACTGATGTATCTATATGAGGTAAGAAAGAGCCATAAATGGTCTGGAAATGAAGTATCAGGATATGCTTTAACAAGCAGGTTACTGCAGAGATCAAGTAATTAATTGACCACTGAATGAATTACACTTTCAGAAGAGGATATAGCATGACTTATCTATACTCAAAGACGCAGCTTAAGATCGATCTTAATGTTACGCAAAGCAACGACCTTGTAATGAATAACTAAAATAAATCTAATTTTGCTCAATGATTCATGGATGATTTAAGCTGATTCTGACCTTTTTTGTGCGGTACAGTCCATACAATGCATCATGTAATCATCTCCATAGCGACAGGCAATGAATACCGAATAAAAATAGAATTGTGAGATGTACTGTATATCCTGCGGCTTATTTATGGAACTAATATATTGTTGTTAAAGTGAATGCATCTCTAGATGTAATTACTGATTGAAACTATTTTTGTATTTTCCACAATTAAACTAATTTATGACAGCCTAGTCCGTTATTTATTTATTTATTTTTTGGTTGTTTATTTGGTTGTTGGATGATGAAAATGGCATTACTTCTGTCTGAATGACAGAAGTAATCATATACAATAAATGTTATCATTGGTGGGAATGGTTCAGTGCAGAGCTCTTGCTCTTTTCACTTGGTAAGGACATGCAGTTAATTTATCCCTTTGCCCATACAAAGCTGTAAATCGCCACACCACTGAATCTTGCACAGAACCTGCAACACAGATTGTGTAATGTTCTGAGATCAGAAGTAACCTTGTGGAAACTCTGCTGTTGCACCTGCTTTGACTTGTGTTTTGTCTGATATTCATGCAAATCTTTCTCTGGATGTCTGCTGTCTCCTCATCTCCCTGCCCCCTCCCTCCCCATCGCTCTCTCTCTCTCTCATTCTATCTTTCATTTTGTAATGATTTAGTTCTGCCAAGCAGAGGCAGGGAGCGCATTAGTTACTGCTCTCTGTACGGATGTGTGACTGACGGAAGCTGCCAAAGTGATCTGGAAGTGAATCAATGCAAGCAGCATTGCTTAGAAATATTGGAAAAGGCAGGACTGTTGACAATGAGTCATTAAGGTGCTATCTAGATATGTTAAACTACTATTTAATCTGTTGTTCCATTTTTGGAGTGTTAATTACCATGTGAAGCATTGCATGGATATGAAAAAAGCAATAAAATGTATTTGCATGTATTTGTTCGTATTTTGATTCAAGTTGTGTGAGGTAGTTGTAATTTCCCTATATTGGCATCAGTAATCATGACAACAACTGGGGAATCGTTGATTTTGTTGTTAATTTATGTTTTATTTATGTTTTATTTATTGTCCTCTTTTCTTTTTTCATTCCATAAGAATAATGGTTTGATTAGGCTGAACTTGTGACTTCTGGATATATCAATGTTTGTAGCAGACATCAGCACCATTTGGGTAAAATTAGATGAAATCTCTGTTGCCTTGGATGAAAGTTAAGCATTTGTAATTTGCATTGGACGAGCATCAAAAAGCTTTTGGTCATTAGGTAATACATTATTCCTAACTGTTGAAATATATGCATCCTTGCATTACTCAGTAGGCTAATGAATCATGTAATTAAAACACACAGCACTCCACAGGGGAAAGAGAAAATTTACACAGCATATTTGTGAAGAAGGAAGAGTCAATATTCTCCGATTCTGTTTATGCAAAATGAGGCATTGCATATTGTTCGACTAAATTTCAGTGTGATGACTTATTACCATATTTATCTTCAAATCTCCGTAATACTGCATAAATAATTATAATATTGAGGTAAACCATTATTTATAAGACTTAACATTTAGTATGACATCCATATAATGACTGTTAGGATTATGGTTTAATTTTTAAGCTTACGTCCTGACAATGTCTTACTTTGCCACAGTTTGTTTTCCAGTCTGTTCATTCATTTATTTAATTTATCCATTTTCCTGTAGAACAAGAGATTGTGTAACTGCAGTTAAAGTGGAATCAGGCAATATAATTAATATAATTAAATGAGCACAGATATTTTGGAGAACACAAAACAAATTGCATGAATGGTGGGAAAAGGAAACATACTGTGTGACCTCTTCGGGAGGGACAAAACACACAGACGCAGATGCTGCCAGTTTGGAACAGATTTATGAGGAGGCAGTAAGAAATTTAACAAATTTAACAACTTCATATTTCATATTTCCTGACTAAAAATAATGAACTAAACTACAAGGTAAAATAAAACTAATGCTTTTCAGCAGGTTAAACTGGTGGTCTCTCTCGCTCTTTCTCTCTTTCTCTCTCTCTATCCCTCCCTCCACCCTTCCCCTCTCCCTTTTGAGAAACCTTGAACTGATTAGATAACGCTCAGGTGCATGTGTCCACTTAACCTTAACCAACAGACACTTCCTCAGATTCCCCAATTCCTCTCCCAGACTGACTTGCCAGAATAAAATGGAAAATATTTGGAAAATATTTGGACTTTATTTCCTTTACCTTCTTGTTTACCATTAAACAAGTTGTTGACCCTTTCACTGATATAAATACACACAGAGATTAGCTATTTCTGAACACGCAACTGTTGTTTGCAATGAAACATTAGCTTTGTCAGTTGTTACTGATAGATGGCTCATGCAAGCTGATTTGTTATGTGAATTAAATCTCATAATTAACGCCTTAATGGACGATTCAGATAAATAATTGACAAAAGCTAGACCACTGGAACTTCGACATGTGCCATCCTCCGCCACAAAATAAAATAAAAATAATGTTGTTTTTGGTCTGCCTAGAACGTTTACTGTATCATCCAAACAAGATTCTCAATTTACATTGCGTAAAATAAGATTATTGGTATGGAAAAATAATTGATTAAATGTTGGACTTACAGGCATATGAAGACTGAAGTTTATTTTCTGTCATATACAATACTCCAATACCCAGAGGCTCAGATAAATTAGTTGTATGTCAGCCTCCTCATAAAAATATGCTGACTACACCTGCTTGCAATACTAAAATAAGCTTTCACTATTTTTACACGGAAGTCTTCTAATGAAAGAATGTATGTATGGAGATTCTAACATATATGTTAATGAATCAAGGGAATTGTGCTGGAAGATGGGGACCAAGGGTGGGGGGTTGGTTGGTTGGTGTGGTGGATATGTGAGCAAGCCCCGTCAACTGAAATACGATAAATGCAATTTATCCATATCAACAAAACCTGCCCCCAAGCTAAAGAATGTGCTCGATATCACCATCAACAACATATAAAAATCCCTAGATTAACCCTACTCAAGAGCCTAGATTCAATCGAACTAGAATACACTTTGCCTTTGGCAAAATGCGAGTTTCAGCATTTTTTTTAAACCTACACAATTGCATATATAAACAATTGTAACTGTCTGAACTACACAACTAACAATATGTACAGTATAATTTTCATTTCCGCTCAAAAGAAGAGTAGTGTTATGTTTAGGATATAAAAGGCAGAGATTTTTTAAATGTATGCACACTAAAATAAGTGCAGCCAGATATGCACTAGATATGGATGAATCACTTTAAGGGTTGTTTCTCCTGACTCATTTTCCTATGGAACTTTATGGAAAAATAAGTCAGGAGAAACAACCCTTAAAGCGATCCATCCATATCTACTGCATATCTGGCAGCAGAGTGATGGTTTGTGGCTCGTTTGATACCTCAGACCCTTGATGACTTACAGCCATTTAGCCGACCATGTGGACCGTACTATTCCTGTGTAATTTACAGCTTAATCTAGTCTCACCCCCCAATTCCCATAGAGATCCATTCAAATGCAGAGTGGTTATAGTATTGCTTGTAAAAGTACCTGAAAATAAGATATCAAGAGTCTTTTCATGCTGTTGTGTCACAGACATCAGGAACTCATGGCATGCAAAGGATATGCAACCAAATATTAAATATATATGACTTTATGTTACTTTTGGTGCCCTAAAATGGAAGGGGGGGGGGGGGGGCACATGTTACAGTTTGTTGATATTGTTTGCTAATACATTTTATGTGGCTTTCCAGATTTGTGACAGCACATACATTAAGTTCAGTTTGAACTGAATTGGTTAGGATATCACCAAGGAGCCGTCAGTCGTGCATCAGCCGTGAGTCGTGTATAACATTGTCAAAGTTATTCTGTGGCATCAGAAAGGACAATTAACTTGATTTGTGTTTTATTTATTTATTTCCTGCTCTAAACTAAAGGAAATTACTCCACGGATAAAATCATGACAGCACCAGGACCTTTGTAGTAGCCTCAAGACTGGACTGGTGTCCACCCTGCTTAGATTGTGAGGTCAGCCATACCATTTTTACTTTTTTCTTACAATGTACTCTATGCAGAGTGCACATACATCTTCCCTAGGCCTTATCACTTTGGTAATAATGACCATTAGTGCTTACATCTCGGGTCCAAGAGGAGAATCATAACAACTCATAAATCTATTTTTGTAGTATTTAATCTGTGCTCACATGCACGCATGCACACACGCACGCACGCACGCACACACAGGTACTCGGTCCATTAAAGCACATGCACATACTGTAACATAACATCTGAACTAAGAAGTGAGCCCTTCAAGATATTTAAAGGTGACTAAAAAATATCTGTCAAGAGCCTCCTTTACAGAAATATGCAAGCATATCCATTTTAAAGAAACTCAGCCCCTCTCTATTGAAACTGTGTGGTTCGATTGTTGTCATTTTATTTCAACATAAGGAAGACTCGCAGCTGCATCTTTCTATAGCTGCTCTTTCTGGCAGAGATGAGAAAATATTTAATCACACGGATGACTGCCTTTACACCAAATCAGCTGGAACTACAACCTGGGTTTCAGATCTTCCTCTTGGTGGCTGAAAGATATTTGACTAAACATCAATAAGAATACTGTAATTAACGAGCTAACCATATACTACTGCTTTGAGGACAATATTATCTCCTTTTAGGTTTATATACTTATGCATTGAATACTGAATGTCATTTGAATTTTAAGTAAGATGGATCTGCGCTAAATCTATCATGATTTAAAAATCAGATGAAGATTTTTTTTGTAGAAAAAAGTAGATTTTAGTTATGTCCAGAAATGTACACCTAGAAAGATAACGGCAACCAAAGGAGAGCAAATAAAAGAGGTAAAATATACAGTATATAAAATGGAAGGTAAGGAGGGAGACTCTCTGCCCTCTGCCTTCCATTTTATATACTGGAGACAAGCCCCTTTCCTCAAAACAAAATGTGAAAGAACTAATAGAATGTTTGCCATTATAACACACTCCCATTTGGTGTCAATACAATGGCAAATTGTGATTCTTTATTTATTGTTCATTCCCTACACCTCAAAATTAGTGGTGTGAAAAGCCGATAAGTACAGAGAACTCCTGAACTGGAGTGATACGACAGAGACAGATGCCCTTTGTTGTTGTCGTGCCAACCAAAACTATCATTTCCTGCAGGCCTCGTCTCTGGGCTGGGAGCAGAACTTCCTGTAGCAAAACAACTCTGCTTTATGAAAACTCTACAATAATAAATCACATTTCTCTATTTAAAACAATCTTCTCTACACTTTGCAGAAAACACTTGCCTAGCGGTTCTCACTTTTTTTTTTTTTCCCAGTATGTAATTCATGTCCAAATTACTCATCTAGAAGCCTACTTTGCTTTGGAGCACTGCCTAAAATAGTGTCAGAGTGGATTATGCTTCTCGTTACAAAATGATTTGCAAAGATGTAAAGATTAATTGTGACACTATCGATACAGCATTAAAACCAGATTCACAGAAGTTGCCAACACTGAAGGGATTTTCAGATTCCTAAGACTGAATTCCATCTGCAGTTGACTTTGGGTGTGGTAGTCAAACTCGATTTAGCACGACACATGTAAAGATATTTCCACGTGTGTGTGAAGCAATGAGCACTCACCGAACCCCTGATGTTTTAAAGCTGAACACTGACACTTTGCTTTTAACCCTGCACAGAGAATAAAACATAAATGTGTGGCTTTGATGATTAAAAATAGAGAGCATTGTGAACCAGAGTCACTGCGGAATATAAAACTTCCCGACTATGTTCAAATGCAAAGCGTCCTCATAGCTGTCTATACGCATTAATGTCCGCGTACAAACTTAGAGAGCGTTACATAAAAATTGTCACCATTCTGGCACTAAATTCAACCAACAACGTTTAAGGGCTATCAGGTAGCACATACAGGAAAAAAAAAATGTTCTCATTGCAGTGACGTGTCCCCATGTCCTGGAGTCAAATCTTACAAGGTAATGTAGTTCTGCAACAGCAATGACTGTGCAGGTCAGCTGGAGGATGGCAGAGTGAAAGGAAGTGGCATTTAACTATATGTGTTTTGGAGGACCTACAGGCACATCCATAGACATCCACTTGGCATCAACATGGGGGGCGGGTGCCAAAAAAAAGGGGTTTTACGTTTGGGAGACCAAATAATTTTTTACAGCTATATGTTTCGCTATAATGACATGGACCACAGACAGTATTATTTAATCATGAAACAGGTGCACATTAAGTACTATTTGCACAAGAGTGGGGAGCACTCTTGAAACAGCTGAATGAGCAGAGATTTGACAGTGAACTGGTTCTGCTGATGACAGCGGACTTCCTGACTTGGTTGCTAGACCCGCTTCCCTTGCTTACCAACTAGCTAGCTAGGAGGCAGAACTTAAAAGATTAGCCAAAAATAGTCACTAATCCTAGTCAAACATGTCATGAACCCACAAGGTAAACATGTGACATTAATTCCAGAATGCAACCAAGATATCAATTCCACAAATAAAAACACAAAAACAAAATATGCAATTCGAACCATGTCTGACTTTCTCTGCCCTGTGTCTTAGTCAACTGTGAAATAAATAGCTACAGTTAGCAGCTAGAGTTGGGAGATTTTAACACAGTCAGTAATGCAACACATGATAATAGACTTTGCTTTGCATTGCTGTGCACTGACCATACATTGAAAATAGGGTTGGACATTTTTTCTGAATATGGACCATTTTCCATTCTTGGTAAATTTACACTGCATTTGAATGGATCTCTATGGGAATTGGCGGGTGGGACTAGTGTAGTGGCATTCCATTCCGTTTAAATTTTCTTATACCACTTGTTGGAGTCAGACAAACAGCATTTGTAACGCGAACGACAGGACAAGGTATTCTTCGTTTAATTGTTTACTTAAAGATTCACATTTTACAGAGTCCAACGCACGGTCAAAAAACTGTGTTGCTTCCATAGCTGGCTCCAAACTAAACAAACGTTACATCGCCTCCTAGTGGCTACAAAACCAGCATCGTCACACAGTATTTACACAGTTGAAAGGTCAAAATACAGAAATGGATTATCTTTTATACGTGACTAAATTATGCCTTTTAAACCAATATGTACATGAATCATAATTCAATTATAATCATCCATATTTAACTTTTTTAATTAAATTATTATTTTAAATCAACTAATTCCTATTTGGCCTCTACAACTAGATTTAGCTGGAAATTATGCTGGAACAGTATGGAATACATGGTTGGCGAAATGGCTGTAAGTCTTCAAGGGTCTGAGGTATCAAACGAGCCTCAAACCATCACTCTGCTGCCAGATATGCAGTAGATATGGATCACTTTAAGGATTGTTTCTCCTGACAAATTTCCCTATTGAACTCTATGGAAAAATAAGTCGGGAGAAGAAACCCTTCAAGTTATCCATCCATATCTACTGCATAGCATAATAATACCCTCAAATTAAATCTGACAGTCTGCACTTAAACCTCATTGTCACTGTATACTTTTACATTACATTACATTACAATCATTTGGCAGATGCTTTTATCCAAAGCGACGTACAATAAGTGCATATTGAAGGTCATTGACGCGCGACTACAAAGCAAATCCGACAAAGCACAGCTTTCGCACAGCGTAGGAGCTATCCCTAGTAATAAACATGAGAAGCTTTCAAACTCAAACTCAAACTTTCAAACTCAAAGTGCTAGAATACAGAACCAAAATAACAAAAAAATGTCACTGTCCAATTAATTATGGTGTTCACTGTAGATTAGTATGTATTTCATTGAACATTAACCTAACTATTGGGGGGTCATCTGACCCTTCGTCTCCCTCACTTGGTGTCACTGTTCACGCCTGCGACGGAGGATGTTGCAGCTGATTGGCTGGGCCCAAAAATGACTTTTTCTTAATGGTAGGGAAAGGGAAGGTGACAGAATTCCTTTTACCACAGTTTTTTTTGTAGCAGATCTGGAGATGGTATAAACTTTCTGATATTTCTTAATGTTGTCATCAATAGGACCGACAACGTGCAGGCTACTGTGACAGTCATGGGGTAGTAGTGTGTATGATCACCACTGAAAACAATAAAAGTTCTACACCTGCAGTGCATGCTTTGTGTCAGGCTCAGATTTTTTTCTAGATTTTTCTTGTGGGATTCGATCCCATTACTCTTGCAAAGCGTCATCATGTGCCCTTTGACTGGCCATGGGTCTGAGATGCCAAACCTCAACTCAACTCGAATGGGGTTATCTATGACATGGACTGTCACATTCTCATCCTGTAAGTAAGCCATTGTTAAATTGCTAGATTTATGATGATGTTTATTATTATTAATAATATTACAGCAATGTATATATATATATATATATTTTATTTTTGTTATTTTTTTTGGGGGGGGCGATATATCAAAATCCGTTTGTTAACATAATCGCAATATTTGAGATATAAACGGCAATTCACTGCAATGTTGAACTCAAATGCGAACTGTAAACATGCTAAAAATGCATCCAAAAAAGGCCCTTTGTGAGTCCTCCAACATTGTAAGGAGAGCCCATGTGTGTTTTTTTAAATATTTTTTTTACAGCAATAATTACAAATGATCAGTTTTGTTGCCTGTGTGCTGGTGTGTTTTACACAACAGTTACTCTACATTACAAGAGGCCTGTGTTGCATGTGTAGATGTCCATTAGGGTGATCTTTAGTCATCATCAGTCACTTAAGAGGACATGGCGCCATTGGTATTCCATAGACTTGGCTATCCTGTGGCCTGAGTGTTCTGTGGTCTGCAGTGGATGACTGTGCAGCCAGCCTCGTCACTGCACACTGCAAGTGTGTTATGAAGTCCATTTCTGACACAGCAGAGCTGGTCTCGAGAAAGCCGTCAGGGGGATGCAGCGTGATGATGTCTCCATATTGGCGAGGTCTCCCAGACACTCACCTGTCACTGACAGACTGCGTTTGGCTGTGATGTCTTGCCAGTTCAGTCCTGCCCGCTGTGAATGTTCCAGACGGTGAGAGACGGCACACTGACTTAGTCCAGCCCCAAACATAGGAATGGCGTGAAGATATTAGGCCTCATGCAAGAAACGCTCGTTCGCACAAATTTGTTCTTATGTGGCAGGTTTTCTCTTATTCTGGATTTACTCGTAGGTAAAAACAAAATTTGAGTGGTCGAGAGCTGTCGTATGAGTTACGCACAAAGGCCTGTTACACTCCAAAGCAAATAGGCCTAAATTATATTCCCAGCAACTGGGCTGCTTTAGCCTACACATAAGTGTATAGCAGGCACCCCTGCATGTACCTTCCTCAATCGAAAACAATAGCCTACAAATCCATCAATGTCAAAGTTAATTGCCTAAATGCAAAATACAACAAATCCTCGCTCGCTGCCTGGTCGAGAGGAGCGCACGACTTGCCTGATATTATCAACCTGAAATACATCTTGTTTCACTCCAGCCCGTGAATGACTAATTAGCCTATAACATCTTTTTTCTTTTCTTTTCGCCCACGCCAGAGGCCAGAAAAGTGCACGACTCCGTGTTGGTTTAGCAAGACAGTGCACGTAGGATGTGTTTTGAACTGTGCTCATGAAGACTTTTTGTCTTTTTTCCTTTTTAGACAAGATGGCAGTGTTATGAATGCATCTTTTTTTCGGGTACAGGGGGCAGGACAACTGGCCCTATATGGCATTTTGGTGATATTAATTATGCCAATTGTAAGGGGGGAGGGTCTGTTTCGGAGGACCAGACGCGACAGAAAGGAATCAGAAAGTCTACACCAAGTGCAGACCAATAGAACGGAAGGATCTCCGCAAAGGGAAAAATAAATAAAAGGAAAACCAAAATAACTCCGTCCTCAATCCGAGGAAGCACTGCAACGGAGACTTAAAGTGGAGAAAAGAAAACAACCCGAATTATCCGGGCGACAGAACTCGAACTACGAGAATAGGTATAAACAGAAAACGAAGTACCTCTAACCTCCAGTAAGATTTATTTATTTAAATAAATCAAAGCAACCTCACTAATAGGGAAGAAAAACTAGCAAGCTTGAAAAGACAAGCAGTGAGGCTAAACTCCTCTAACTCCAAACAGCAGAGAGTTAGAAGGAGAAAAAATAATTAAAGCAGCAAACCAAAGAGGGTAGAGAAACAAGGACAGAAAAATAGAGTGAAAACGGGAAAAGGAAGATCTAAAAATAACCTGAACTTTTAAACTCTAACCGGACCTTCCTGCTTTACTTGAAGAGACTTCAAGCAAAACAGTCTCCGTGTCCTATACCGTACCGGCTACCAGTGAAATGAGATATAACATGGAAGCACGGAAGAAGGAAGACGCAGAGTTTAAATAACCGGCGGAAGAGCCGCACAGGTGCAATCACTAATTGTCGGAACGAACGAAAGCCGGACACGGACAATTAAGCAAAGAAAAGACGTCCAACAGGCGCTAGAGGGAAAGCGAAAAAATAAAAGAAAACGTAAGCCTGCAGACCATGACACCAATAGGGAATTCACGTGAATGCGCGTTGATTTAAGAACCGGTGAATTCACACTGGCCTTTAAGACGATTTTCTTTAACGTTCGTTAAATCCATCGTAAAGTCCTCATGCGAACATCTCTCAAGAACGAATATGAGAGAAAGTTGAGAGAAAAATAAGAGAATGTTCTTGGATGAGGCCCAATGTCTTTGATCATCATGGCATATTGATTTCTTGCTTTATTTTCACCGGGCTAGCCATTCAGCATTTTACATCACCTCACCCCCTCCCCCCTCCCCCCACCCCCCACGCCTCCCCCCATGTCCAATCATCTTTCTGATAAATGAGGTGATGTACTGCTTATGCAAAGCAGTCACTCAAGCAAATCACAGTCAGTCGTTAATGAACAACTAATCAAGGTGATGGCAAAAAACTAATTAGAAGAAGAGCACTGTAAACAACATCAAAAACTGGACCTCTTACCTTTAAGCCTTACCAGTCGGAGAAATGATCTGCGGCTGTCACGTTGATGGTCTGACAGTCATATATCAGCAGGGAAATTAATGTTACAAGTGGAAATATAATTCAGTGTGGGAAATGAATTACAATTGGGGGGGTTCAGTCATACTGGATACCAATCCCTGCACTCCTCCTACGAGACAATTAACTAATTGAGTGGAACCCATCAGGAGATTAATAACATGGTGTGCAATTTGGCACCTCTTCTTTACATTCGCTGGCACGCTGGAGAACGGTACGCAGCAGTGTGTAAACAGGGATCTGATTCGATGTAATGATCCCACTTTTCCCCATGCTGCTCCAAGACCCTCCAAAGAACAATAAGCTCATTTGTTCCAATCTTGCCATTGCTCAGAAGGTCTCCGCTTGGTTCCAGGCCTCTCCCACCAGGAAGATTGTGTGTAATGGAACGTGCATTCCGGTGCCGCGACCTCAATTAATTCCGCCCTCAGCTGTCTCCATGTAGAGCTCGACCCCTAGTGACCACAAACACCAGCGAATCTAATTTACGTAGTCACTCACCCCCCCCCGTCACATGTGAGACGCCAAATTCAAGGAGCGTTCTGATGTTGTCGTTTTTTTTAATCAGCTTTTCGAAAATCCCCCAAAAAAAGAAGGCTAATTCAGTGGGTCTAACCATACACACTGTCTGCCGAACTCAGTCGTGGAAAAGGTGCTCGCAGTTTTATCCTCCGCAGCATTTACGGTAAAGTACAGTAGGCCCCGTCCATTAGTGCGGCTGTTCTGCTGACTCCGAAGGCCTGTGCACTGTGCATCCAGTGTCACATTCATCATCCCATCTCAGTCTTCTGAAAGGTTCTCCGTCAGGCTGCTTGGGAATTGCAATGCATATAATATGCATCGTGAGAGAAGGGCATCTACGCGGCTTCCCTCTCTGCCTCTAGGTCCATTGATAATTGATGGAGGTGCTGAGTACGGGTAAAAGAAACAAACGCAAGCCAGCTACTCAGTCAGTCAAAATCTATTTATTTCTATGTTTAAATAGACTTAAATAAAAAAAGCATTTAGTAGACTATTTTGCAAAAGAAGGTGGATATGGCTAGAAAATCACCAGTGGAGTGGTGGAGACATAAGACAGGTGTATCATTCTATATGTAATCAGATTATTTTATATTCCCTCTCTCTCTATCTATCTATGTCTCTTCCTCCCGTACATAAACAAGTTTCATGGTCATTTTAAATATAAATGTAGGGTAATATTAAAGATAGAATAAACAAGACTGTCGAATCATTGTCCTAGCAATGAAATAAATTTAAACAAAACTGCAGATCTTTATTCCACCTGAGACGTGTTCCGATGCTTGGCTTCCAGCCATTCTCTAACAAAACTGGCACAAAGAATGTACCTCTGGTATGGTGACCACGAAAAACAGATTGTCAAGGACACTGATCTCTGCAAATCCTCCCTAAAAATGGAGGTTGCTATCAGTCCATTGAACAGGAGTGCTGTCTGGAAAACCAGCTGTCAAATAACATAAGCACACCATGCAGAAACTGTGTGTGTGTGTGTGTGTGTGTGTGTGTGTGTGTGTGTGTGTGTGTGTGTGTGTGTGTGTGTGTGTGTGTGTGTGTGTGTTTGTAAGTGTATGGCATTAGTGACAAATGTGTTTCTGTTTGTGTGTCTGTGTGTGTCAGTTTGTCACAGGGTGTCCGCGGGTCATTAAAAAGTCTTAAATAGTCTTAAATTCATATTTATTTAAAAAAGGCCTTAAAATGTATTAAATTGTATTAAATTCGTTTTTGAAAGGTCTTAAATATTTTTTGAGGCGATGTGTTCCCAAACTCACTATACGGTGTGATTGAGTTTTGCCAAATGATAAACTGAAAGAAAACCAAATACGATAGAAACTGGATTTTTTTTTTTTAAATACGCAAGGATCCTTTTTAGGTGAAGTCACGTGACCGCAAGAGTTCGCGGGTGCTTCTACGTTACCAAGCAATCTAAACTGTTCCACAGTAGTAGGCTACTGTCAGTAGGAGCGATTCTGACAAGATTACTTTCTGCTATATTTCTGCTTCGGATTCAGTCAAGGGAGGTAACAATCTAAGTTATATGTAATAGCCAAGCTAGCAAACTAACTGATTCATGGATAAATGCAAGTTTAACGATAAATGGCTTGAGAAAAGCGAATACGCATGGTTAAAACCCATAACATGGTTAAAACCCGTGCCTGGTAATGTCTCCGAAGCCCGATGCAGTATATGTCGCAAATGTTTCAAGCTTGGCACAATGGGATTCAGGGCGGTAGAATCCCATATGCAAAGCGAACAATATTCAAGAGCACGCCAGCAGACTCCAATTGCTCCGTTCTGCACAATTATACGATCCCAGATTAAACCAATTTCGGTACTTTCCTGTTCTTTATCCTGCTCTTAGTCTTTTAATGTTTATTTGTTACAGGGATCACTCATTGACAGCTGAAGGTAGTGGCGATTCTTTTTTTATTGTATAGCTGATTATCTCGCGAAATTCGTCTGTGTGCAAAGCTATTTTCCGCGCAGTTTATTTTAGCTGTTTTGGCGTCATGAACGGGTTTTCTTTGCAGCGCTTATTTGGAGTTACAGCCCACACTCGTGTTGCCGCAAATTCGAACATCTCTTCTTGTATTTGCCCTGTCAAGTCAGGATTGAACTGACCACAGTGTGTACGTGTACAGTCCTTGCACACCAATAACCACTTTCCTGGGATGAAGGAGAATTATTCTTCGTTGTCCAAAGAAGGGCATCATTTTTTCCGTGCCATTTGATGTTTGAGGGCAATAATGTAGCCTAGGCCTAGCGATTGATTCATTAAACGGGAGCACTTCCTTTAACAGTGTGACCTTTAGGACAGAGAGTGGGTTTATAAAATGCTTGCTTTGTTGTCTAATGGTTTAATATCTATTTTCAGCTTCATATTACAATCATATATCCAACCCCCGCCCAGTCACCATAGCTAGCTGCATAGCTAGAGGTAACGTTACTTACAGGTCCAACAGAAAACACGCCAACTCCACATCGCTCTTCATCCCCTTGCTGAACTTCAGCTGTTGCCATCGAGGAAAAGCAATTCCGATTCTGGTTTTTGAACGAGCCCTGTCGGCTTGTCATTTCACTTCACTGAGCTTCTTCACCTCCGCCATTGCAGTAGCTATCTATCTATCTACAAACCCTCCGCTGAAACCTGATCCCACCCCACAGGCTCTGTAGCCACACCGACCCCTATTTCACTGTAATAAACATTTGGACAAATGTCCTTAAACTCAAGTAATTAGTGTCGTTTTGCCTCAATGTTGATTTAGAACTGCATTCATAAAAAGTTTGACCTCGATGTAAATTAATTGTAAATCTAATCTACACATTTATGTTCCCATTTACAATCAAATGTGTACTTGAATGAGGCCCAATTGGGTGCTGAGGCCCAGTGGGTGCTGTTTTCAGGCTCTTACTCCAGTGCGCTGTGCACTAAGACAGGTGGTGTGGCGAAAATGTGGCATGGAATTGAATGCAGTACACATGCAGTAGACACAGAGCATTCCATTCCATTACACATTTTTGCCACACCGCCTGTTTTAGCGCACTGGAGTAAGAGCCTGAAAATATCGCCCATTGTCTTCTCCAGTTAGGCGTACTGCTCCCTTTCAAGAGCATCCGGTGGTTTGTGGAATACTAGAACCACTTCTGCTAACTTCATTCTTGACAATATTACATACTCAGTTGCGAAGAGTGTATACACTTCATGTTTATTTTTGTTGCAAGTTTGGTCTTAAATTTCATTCTAGGTGGCATTAAAAATGTCTTAAAAAGTCTTAAAATTAACTTCTTGATACCTGCAGACACCCTGTGTCAATATCAGTATGTAATTATGACTATGTAGCCCCCTCTCTTTCATCTTAAGATGGTATTATGAAATAGTCAAGGTAATGTTGGGTTTCAGTTGGAGACACGGTGTCTCAGAATTACCAAGGACATCTTGACAGAGTAGACGGAAATATCCTTTTTGACTGACACATGTTTGTGAAACGCACGGGGTGCAGTGGAGTGACAAGCCACTGGCCAGGTAAGTGAGGACGCCTATCGCACTTGATGAAGATAAATGATCACACTGTCACACGTTGACTTGGTGGATCGAACAGTAAGAAATATGACATTGATAAATGGCTTGACCAAAGGTATCCTTTGATTGAATAGCTCTGAATTGGCTCCATCGTCTCTCATGTGAAGAAGTGCATGATGGTCCTTCCATTGGACTGAATTTAAACCAGTCTCAGTGTTGGTCTTATACGAATGTTAGTGGAGAGCCATTGCATACTGAATATTAAAAATAGTCTTTCACATCCCACTAACCCACAAAGGCACTGGTGCATTAATGTGGTTCCTATTATTGAGTGTTTCTGAGTACATACTGATACATCGCATAGTCTTATATTTGTTCACTTGTATGGCTGTGGCAATGCATTTGTGCAGTTGTACATTCTGAATGCATCATCTCATTTAAATTCAGAAGGCTTCCTGGAATAAGAAACATGTTAAAGCATTTTCTAATATATTTTTGACACCAATACAACAAGCTCTAACTCGTTGGGTTACTGTTAGAGGCAGTTCAGTTTGACAGTCTTCCTCCAGGCTACAGTAGAGCAGTCGTCTGGGAAGGCAGTAAATGCTGTTGAAGCATCGCTGAGCAAATATATCCAACGAAGTCACAGCTATTTTGTTCAAGGAAATACAATCTCTTGCCTACTGACAAATCAGGGAAAAGGAAGGGCTAAAATTGGATTTGAGATGCTAGCAATGTCTCTCTGTAGCAATGGAGTCCAATTTATTTTTGAAATGGTTTAGAGGAACGCCAGGCAGGTGCAAGGAATTATGCCATCTCTGATTTTTTTTTCCAAGTGGATGTGCCTGGTTCCTATGAAAACTGCCTACAAACAACGGTTTACTGGACCTTAAACGCAGTCGCCTGTGGTATGCAAACATAGATTTCTGTGATGATTCCCTGACAAAGACATAAAACATACTTCCCCGTGGCATTTAAAATATGCATAATACGTGTACAGTATATCATGGACTTTTTTTATTCATTAATATGCTTGCGTTTGTACTCTTGGGGCTTATAGACACCGCTCTCCAGTTCCGCTGTCATTGTAGGCTAATTAAACTGGACCTCTGTGTCCAAGAAACAGAGGAATGAATCCTCTGGATAATGTAATGACCAGTAAAAGGCTGCAGGGGGTAATCTGAAACAGGGTAGCTTCTGTGCATCTTCAAAAGAACCCACAAACCAAACGCTAAAATCCAGCCGGCCATATTGTAATACGAGTCTTCAATTCATCATGAATTTTTTTAATGCATAGATTTTAACACTGCAGCAGCTTTTCTGTTCAGATGCAGCAACAATATAAGGCAGAGGTTCTCAAGTTTGGTCCTGGGGGACCCCTGTGAGTGCTGGTGTTTGGTCCAATCACAATTGCAATCCCATAATTTTAACAAGATGTAAATTTTCCTTAATTACGCTTTTAATAATTTTAGGGATTATTCACCTTGTTAAACCACAATATGTCAGACTCAGAATGCATGCCATGAAGAATAAAAGTCCCATATACACACTGTGCTATATTGCAAATTATTACATAAAAAAAGGTAAAAAAATTTAACTGAATCCATTGGCTCCTCATTTTTGAAAGTGATGTGAGGTAATCACTTTGAATACCTTTGAAAGTGAGGTAATGTTGCCTTGGCTAGGGATGTTGTGTGATTGACAGAACATTAACCATGAAAGGTTAAATAACCTTGAAAATGTTTGCATTCACCATTGATATGTATTAGTCTCCTCTTGCTCTGTAGCCTCACTTGGTTTCATATAAATGGTGTATTTCTTTATTGTTTTCTCTTTTATTATTATGCAATTATATTAAAATTGCCAAAACAGCAACTTTTCACCAACTTTTCATAAAAAAAGGTAAAGATTTTACTGAATCCATTGGCTCCTCATTTTTGAAAGTGTGGACACATAGCCACTAAACCTAACCATCTGGAAGATAATCAAAGACAAAACAAATGATAATGAGCCAAACCTGCATTGTGTTAAGGAAAAAACATATAAAAGAAAGAACTTAAACACGTGTTCGACAACAAGAGATTTACTAACAAAAACCATCACAGGGGTCCCCCAGGACCGAAATTGAGAACCACTGACATAAGGCAATGATACATTGCGTTTGATACTGCCACAACTTTACAGCAAAGTCAAAACATGTCTAAAATCCAGAACAAGGGAAATAGGGCATTTCTTGTCATTGGAGAATGTGGAGAAATGGATGCATGCTTTTGTCCAGTGTATGATAAACTACTGCAATGCCCTGTTATCTGGCCGCCCTAATACATCATTGAAGAACCTGCAGTTGGTTCAAAATGCAGCGGCTCATATTTGACTTGAAAGAAGAAGAATTACACCAGTGTTAGCCTCACTACACTGGCTACCAATTAAGTATAGGGCTGACTTTAAGGTTTTATTTTTTACTTCCTTACATGGACTAGCACTGGATTATTTATCAGGTATGCTTCAACCTTACAAGCCTGCAAGATTGCTTCATTCTCAAGATGCAGGTAGAGCATTTTCCTATAGAGTTATTTGGAATAACCTTCCAGTGAGGGAATCAGACACAATCTCAATATTTAAGTCCAGATTAAAAATGTTCAGCGATGCTTATAATGAGTTTTAGTCTAGATACAGAGCTAGAGTGTGCAGGCATTTTGGGGTATTATGGGGCAACAGACTACTTACTGTCACCTCTTTGTGACCCCCAGTGGTTCCTGCATGGGATGTGGCTACGGTTGCAGGTAGTTTGACATTTAAGATTGGGGAGGGAATTGGATATATACAGCCCTGGGTTTGGCAGCAAATTTTTCAAAATAAATAAGTAAAAAATTTATGAATAAATACGTAAACAGTTGCGACCCCTTTTCCAGGAAGGCTCTTGGGGAGGGTAGGTTTTTTGCCTTTCTTATACCTGTGCTGGTTCTCTGTCTCTGTCGTAGCAGTTATGCTGCCATAGTAAAACCTGGGCGGGGGTGATATGTTGCCCACTCTACTCTTAGCCATACCCATAGCTGTTCCCTAGCTCTCTTTTCTTTGTTTCCCACTCTCACCAATGGGGAGAAACTGGTCCCCCAAGCCTGCTGTCCATCCCCCATATACCCAGCGCTCCAGCCTGCCACTCAAACCCCTGGACCGCCACCTTCGGATGCTTCATGCAACATGTACCAAACTGACTGACTCTCTACCCGGGAACCCACACCCTGAACCGGCCAAGGTTTCTTCCTACATGTCTTCCAGGGAGTTTTTCCTTGGCCCTTGTTGCCTCTGGCTTAGGTCTAGGGCAGGAAATCTGTGAAGCATATTGCGTAAGATCCTTTATAAAAATGCCATGTAAATGAAATTGGATTGATTGAACAAAGCCTTCCAATACACCTTTCCTGTGGTGAATTCAAATTTGGTACATTTAGTGAATTATTATTATTGTAAGTTGCAATAGGTTGTCACCTGAGCAAGCTAGCAACTTAATGTTAGCAAGCTAACCCCATAAAAAAGTAGCCATTTAGCTAACTTAGCTAGTTGTGTAGATTGCCAAGGACACTGATCTCTGCAATCCTTCCTAAGAATTGAGGCTGCTCTCAGTCCAATGAACAGTCCACTAGTACTGTAAGTTTGCTTATCTAACACAATACTTAGCTTGATTGTTAGCAGTCTACTTAGAGTCAGCATCTAATACTATGCCTGTGAGACAATACTTAGGTAATGTTGCCTTGGTTAGGGATGTTGTGTGATTGACAGAACATTAACCATGAAAGGTTAAATAACCTTGAAAATGTTACTTGCATTCACCTCAGTCTCCTCTGGCTCTGTAGCCTCACTTAGTTTCATATAAATGGTGTATTTTTTTTATTGTTTTCTCTTTTATTATTATACAATTATATTAAAATTGCCAAAACAGCAACTTTTCACCATTTGTATTTGCCCATGTAAGTCACTGGTAGACTTCTGCTTTTTTGCCTCTTTATTTTCTTTAATAAGCCCATATGGAAATGTAATATACTGCAATATATTTTAAATATATTGTGAAGATAATGTTGATATATTTACAGTATACTGCAGCATATTCTTTTTCAATAGGGGAGGATCTTGCAGTTAGGTTACCCGGCTGCCCACCTTCTTCCAAGACACATGCAATATTCTTGCAGAAGACTGCAAACATAGCTCTTGATGGCAAGTCAAATACGCACATTTACTTATAATTTCCTTATTAAAAGTGCACATATGTCTAGTGATTCAGTATCTAGCCACTGGTGCATTAGCTTTCACAATGGATTATTTATACAAGGTGAAGTCTTTGACAGCAGAACATTATGTGCTTTTCCTCAGAATAAGTCATTCTTGGATAATCTTGTTTCACTGTATCTGTTTCATAGATCTAAGTGTCTTGGTTCTCCAGTCTGACTACAGTTTAATTGTTTTTGTCTGCCGAACACCTCAAACGATCTGTACCTCAAGCTGGCATTCTGAGGTGATCTGATACTAACTGTTCACCTTTTTCCATTATGGAATTACTTCTCTCATTCAAGTCCATGGCTTTAGTCAGGAGTTGTTCAAGATGGAGTTCTATTCAGACAGTAAATTTAAAGGCAACATTGCATATATCAGATGTGTTGCCAGCCAACAGAAATCGATAAACTGTAACTATTTTATCAAGGCGATTGAGACAAGGAAGAGATTGGGTCCATTACAATACGCGGGTGTGGCATTCGGTCCAGTTACTGATTGGATTTCTCTGGCCACGCCCACTGGTGGGGAGAGCACACGCACATGGGCAGTGTTGGCTAATCGGCCCAGGTGCTTAAAGTGCGCCGGTCTCCACAGTGCGGGGCCGAGACCGGGAGCACGCGCCGAGAGAGAGCGAGTTTGTGAAGGCCGTCTGTCCGTGTCAGCAGACCGAGAAAGAAAACAAGCTGGAAAGCGGAGGAGCTGGCAGCTGAAAAGCTAGCCGGCTGTAACCAGCCACGAGCTGAAAAGCTGTCGCTGGGTTTTGCCTTCCTTTGTCTTTGTTGCTTTAGTTAATTGTTTTTGCCCGGAACCCCATGAGGAGGAAGGATGAAGGTGTTTTTTATTTATTTTCATGTTTGTATGGGTGTGGTTTCTCTCTCTCTCTCTCTTCCTCTCCCTCTCCCTCTCCCTCCATGTGGCATTTTACGGTGAAAAACTGGAACTGCCGCATCTCCCTCCCAGGGGGGTGAGTCACTACGTGTGACCGCAGGCTAAATGAACAGCAATGTGTCTAGTTTATACCATTTCCCAAATTAATTGTTTCTGAATATTTTTGAAAAATACATCACAGAACTAATTGTCAAAACTATGGGTTTCTTTTTTTTTGGCTGAAAACTAATAAAGGTAGCATGAATATATCAAAGTATGAAAATGTATTTTTGGCGGATGTTACAGCTATGATTTCTGACAGAAGAGCTATGTTGACGTGATGGCTAGAACAAGTGGACATATCTCTGTAGCTGGACTAAGCGATTCCCCTCATGGTGGTCATTATCACATCAACATGTTCACATCGACATTTGAAATAACTGCCATTTTTGCTTGCACAGTCTATTCAAGCACGTCACAATGTTATACTGTGCATATAGTCATCTATATTTTGCTCATCATTGGTGTTTCCTTCTGCTGGTTTGTGGAAATGTTTAGACTTGTACAACAATGCCAGCTACTTTCACTTTCAAAAGAAAAAGTGCTAAGTAACATGGTCCAGCTTTTGCTGGATGGGTTCTTTTAACTGTGAAAATAAGATGAGAAACTAGAAAATAGTAAATAATAAAGAAAAATGTATGAATGTAGAGAAATCCTTTGAGGAGGAACCCTAAGAGACAAGAACATTATCCTCTAGAGGAAAAAGGGCTAAGCCAGTCTTCCGTACTCTCCATATTATTGATATCAAGGAGAACCAGACTCAGTTGGGTAAAAATCTAGTCACTGATCCAGAGTTCATGTCAGTATAACTTTGTTGATGTAAATATTTTTTTACCAGATTTAATGTGAAATCATATTTTATATGCCAGAGTTGTGTGCAAGTATTACAGGAGGGAGTGACATGCAGTGCTGTGATTTGTTTGGGCTTCATTGACTCATCTCTACACATTACATGAGCAGTAAATAATGTCAGTGTACATTATCTCAGTCAGCACTTACAATTTCCAGTGTGATCCTGAAAGGGAATGGCAAAAAAACATTGGCGTGTCATAAAAAAACTTTCTTAATGGAAACTTGTTGTTGCTAGGATACAGTTGTTAACTCATCATTTTAGCTGTCTACAAAATGACTTGATGTTTTGGCAATGGTGCAGTAGTATGTGCTGTTTCTACTCATGTATAGCGCAACTATAACCTCAAATCAAATGGTGTTAAAGATTCCCTCTAGTCAAAATCTTGATTGGTGATTTGTTTTGCAGTGCACACCTTGTCAAATTTGTATTTTTTTGTATATAAATTTAACTGTACATTATGATTTTAGCGACAGCAGGATTTGAGTATTGGTATTGGTAATTTTATTGGCGTGAACTGGTATAAAGCTATGACACTATATTTTTACAGATTTAAGTGACCTGATCAGTTTGTCACTAGGAGCTCGGTCTTAGCATGCAATTTGAGAAGAAAAAAATAATAAATCTTTGTTGGTCTGCAAGGTTGTCTATACTGTGTATAGGCAGAGCAACAGGCACACAGTAGTGTCACAACCTCACAGAGTCCGACACTAAGTGTAATTAAAACTGAAATGTTCTGTATAAGGTGACACAAGAGCAAAGGATTCAATAATTAATCTGTTATTTGTTCCAATCCCTTAATGTGAAGTGAAAGGCTGGCTGGTGGATACCAAGAAACTGTCCTTCATCCTCTTTTATCCGGATCTCTGCGAGTATTAAGTTCAGGCCCTCGTGCTAGGCCTCCCAAACAGGCCCTGTAGGAGAGGGGCCCAATCATCAGGGGGAAAGTGACGTCTCATTAGGCAACTCACCTTCCCCAATCTCCCTGTGCGCTGCCAAGACTGTCAGAGAGCTCCAGGGAAGCTTCGTGTCACCGATCAGGATTTCCTGGTGGCCAGGTCTGATGGGAAGGCATGAGGCTGATGGGATAGCTTGTCCCCGGGGGTCTCGGTATCCAAGAAGAAGACTGGGTCTTTTCCCGGTGCCGCGCGCTTCTGCATAGCACCGGGTCAAACCCTGGTCAGTTCATCCCACTGGAAGGGACGTTCTTCATCACCGGCATGTACAGTCCATGCCCTCTGCTGGGTGGATAATCTTACCCCGGATGTGGCTATGGTATTTCTGCTCCAACGGATGCAGGCAATAGACAGTTGCAGGCTGTTTGGCTTGAACTACCTCTGTAACCATGGGTGATTTCATTTCCGGAATCCAAGGCACACATCTCACACTCTTACCATCGCACTCTTACTGTTTAAACCGGGCTGGCCAGTTTAAACCTTTAGTTTAAACCGGGCCGGCCAGCGAAGGATGGGCACCCCCTCTCTATCTAGGTTCCTTCCGAGATTTCTTCCCACTGGGGTGTTTTTTCTCCCCTACTGGGGAGATTTTTTTTACCTCTTTTTGCCGGTTGGGGGCTAAGGCCTGGTTTTTTTGCTCAATTTTCCTTCTGTTTCCCTGCGCAGCGTCTCTGTGACAGTTAACTCTGTAAAAACCTCTATACAATTAAAATTGAATTGAATTGAATTGAAAAGTTGTTTGTCGATTTCATGGGCGTTCTTATGCACCTGCGTCTGTGGCGGGATAAAAATACTGACCGATGGTGTTTCCTACGGCGCCAGATGCGTTGCCAGCAAAGGATTTATTTGACGTTTCCCCGAATGGAATATCTCCTGGCTGCGATCAGCGCAGACCTGGCTTTGCGGGCATCGGGAGCATGTCTGCGTGGGCCGGAGGCTTCACGGTTTCTCTCTCTCAGACCTCAGACAACGCACAGTGGGAAAAGAAACGGTGAGTAAGGAGAGGCACGGCCTCAATAGTGCCAGGCCGACTTCTGGCACACCTCTCCAAACCCGGCGTGTCTGTGCTTTTATACTACCCCCTCCGGTGTTAGACGCGGCTAAATAAATATTAAACGGCCGCATGATCGTGTGATGCGCCGCTGTCTCTGCTGTGGCCGTGGGCTGACGGCCCTGCTCGTGGGGGCTAAATGTAAGGGCAGCTTTTGGTACTTGTTACTCAGGCATGAGCTTGGCATAAGAGTTTCTTAGACTAAACGAAAACATATCCAGATCCGTTTTTAAATGAATAATAAATGCAGACAAAAATATAATTTTTTTTTTATTCAGCTCTTGATGGCTAACCAATATGTTGGTAAAATGATATATGCAATCAGCCCCAAAGAATTGACAGCCTCATAGCAACCAATTATAAGGGTGAGTGGTTGAATCTTATGTCCAAATCTGACGGAAATGGACCTGCTACTTCATTGTAGAAGCAGAATATTGTGGTGCAGAATGTTCTACTCAAGTATAAAATCATCTCAGTGTACCAAATCAGATGAGACTCCCTGTTTGATTGCGAAATCAAAACATTGCTTGTAAAAATTTGTGAAAAAGAAGCACTGTTAAATCCCAGTGTTGATCTGGTCTTAATGCTGCGTCAACATTTCCCACACATAGCAGATATACTGAACCAGATCCAGGTTCAGACTGAAAAAACATCGCAAACACACTAGTTTACTCCTTCAAGCCGGAGCGGGTTTAGTCAGTGTAACAGTTTGACCGAAGCAATGCATCATTATTTATACAACCTTATTATTATTCCTCTCTGTAACTGAGAAATAAACCCTAAAAAGCTTAAAAAAAACAGACAGGAGACAGATAATGGTGCAGCCTTCTGTGATTTGGGAACAATTTCTACTTCTGCAATTAAACTTTTTATTTGTTTTTATTTCAAACTATTGACTACATTTTAAGTGAGCATAGACAAAGGCAAAGAGTACAGTTATTTGCCGTTCTTTGCATGAGAGCGACTGTCAAGTAACTGAGAGACGGTTTGATTAGATTATTATTAGCTAGTTTAGCTTTTGCTTCCTGTTGATTATGGTCTTTTCAATGTTTATCTTGCCAAAAAAAAGAAATGAAAAAAGCAGATGACATATGGAAGTGGGCAATCTGGCTTAATTTACATAGATTTATCAAAGCACAAAGGCTGGCTAAAATTACTTAAACAAATGAAAATAATTAATTGTCTGTAATTCTAGAACCGATTAGATTGAAAAGAAGCACCATGTTTCTGTATTTCTGTGAGTGTTTGCGTGTGCGTGTGTGTGTATTTTCATTTGCATTTTAGTTTAAGTTAATTTCACAGGAGTAAATGAGGCCAGGTATAAGATCGAAACATATTTATGTTTATTATATCTATTTATCAGTTGAGCAAATCCCATTATGTAAGACGCTTTAAGTTCCAGTTGACCGGCAACATTGACTTTCTGCGATGTGATAGTAATCAGGGATCGCTTTGAACACAGTCTAACAGACCTTCAGATTCAAAACCAAAGTTTCCACATTTCTCGCTGCCAAAGTTGAGCGTGTCAAGTCACCACTCCACCACCTGCATCTGCCTGCAGTCAAAGCCCTCCTCTAATGCCTGTCACGTTGCAGGGAGGAGCTAGTGCAGTCTACTCATGGTCAGACGAGAATCTTTTCTTGCCTATTGCCGTCAGCTAATTACACTGCCCTGGCTCTATCCTGACCCTTTCCAAGAGTCCCTGGTTACCAAGGGTATACAGCCTCCATGGTTTAAGGTCCGGAGAGGAATATTTTCTCCTTTTTTAATGAAGCAGAATATTTCTGTATCATCAGTAACCCACCCCACAACCCTGCCAGGTAATGAGCACATCCTGCCTGAAATGAAGCCAGATTCCATGCAAAAGTAGACACGATGACCCAAATTTTAAAACCACACTACCATATAAAATCGGTGTTAATGGAATATTAAAGTTTATACTTCCAGCGTATGAAGTTAGAAGCATATTTTCAGCCACTTCTCGGCCTATAATGTTTATTTATTTATTATTGATTTTCATTTTGTATGGAATTGTATGAAAAACATTTAATGTTACAAGTTAATGTTACATAAGACATGAGAGTAATAAAGGATTTTTATAACCTGTTCAGAATCTTTATGCCCCTTTAGTATCTTTTAATTTCTGATCTTGTTGTTTACCTGTTTCTCCAAGGAAAGATATGCACCGAGATGTATGGTTTTCAATCAAAAGTTTTTTATCTTATAAGTTGAAAATCGAGTCGGCACATCATTATTTTACTTGCTGGAAAAAGTTAGTTGTGAGATTACCACAGTGCTTTTATTTTAATTTATGTGCTTGCTTTATGCCATCTTCCAGTATACATTATTTATGTTTATCCATTTGAATACATAACATAAATATCATGAAATGAGGCCATTCATGTTTCTTTGGAGGGAAACCAGCAATATTTTGACTGAAAATATCTGAAGAACAGTAAATTACATTTCAGTTCAAGATCCTACCATTTTTGTTATCTCAATTATGCACTGTGACCACATGCATTAAATATGGAAACAATGTTTGGTCTGGAAGCACAATAATGCTGAGTAATTCAACAGTTTTCTTTTTTTTTTAACTCATTCCAAAGCAAAATAGCTGTCTTTTTTAAGTGAACCTGCGGGGATAAAAGCAGGGAAAGCAGATTGAAATCAGTCGCGGGAGGGCACCCAGATGGAGATCAAGCTGGTTGCAGGGCCGTGGGCAGTGGGCATGCGGCATCTGGCTGGCGTGCGGCTCAGGTAGGATTTGTGCGAGGATCGGCAGGCAACACTCGCATCCGAGCGCGCCAGTCTCATCAACCAGCCCTGTGGAAATAGCACTCCTGCAGTGTCACTGCTAACACATTTCGTACTGCGGTAACCGTGGTAAAACACTGTGTTTCTTCGCAACTTTCATTGCTCTTCTGTTGAATTATAAATTTAGCACAGACTGTTTATTTTAATAACAAGCAATGGCGGACTGATAATAACAGTAAGAATATAGCGCAATAACAACGCCATAATCTTGACCCCCTCCCGAGGGGGATCTAGGAACGGGAAAAAAACTCAAAAGGGATACAAATGCTCATTTGCTGTCCAAATAGGAGAACCGCTTTATAAATTAGGATTAAGGCGTGACCCGTGTCTGAACCTCAAAAGTAAAATAAAAAATAAAGTCTGAATAAAAAATGTTTCGGCTGTTAAGTGTTTGTTATTAAGTTGTGGGAGAGAAGTTGAAAGGAACTACATGCCGGCGTCCTCATTATGTCACTGTGACATCTGAATACTCTGGTGGCACTCTCTGTTTCTGTTCCTATCTGGGTTTTTCCGAAGACGCCACCCCGTAGTAGGGGACCATCACTTGGGCTTGCTACTATCAAAGCTTATTGTCAGAAACCTCCGACGAGCCTCCAGGGGGATATCAAGCTCTTAGAGGCCTGATCTAAATCAAGTTGAGCCTGCATTTTTGTGTCAGAAATATGTGACTGCGTGTGATGTTGTCTGCTGTGGTGTGATGATGCATTTCCATTGTTTTTTTATACTTGCTTATTATTATTATTATTATTATTATTATTATTATTATTATTATTATTATTATTATTATTATTTCATAGCAGGTATTTTCTATCTCTGTATTGTTTTGCACTGACGCCCTTTGTGTGTTGCATTCCGGCGTGATTGTGTCGTCTTTTCTGGCTGGCGTGCATTGAATGCTTTGTCTTTGAGTGTGGCTTGTGGAAGGCGCCTCCTCATCTCTGTATCTGTATATTTGAGGTGGGAGAGTGCCTGTCTGAATGAAAGAGAAGGTTTTATAAATAAAATTGACAGCGCGCACCGGGCTGAACCAGCACTGGAATGCTTAAGGGCCAGTGGTGCAGTCAAGCTATAGCTGAAAGAGGCTTGGAGAAATCTCTGAGCTGAAAGTGGTGGCAGACTTCAACACCTTTTTGCCAGGTATAAATATGGAGAGTTTGAACTCTTTGGGAGGGCAGCCTGTGGGTTTTGAGTATGCTTTGTGAGGTTTTCGAGACACGAGGGGTTATTCATATGAGGCTCGTCCGCGGCAAGCTGCTCAAACAGACACAGGGCATAAGCCGTTCTTGTAAACCATGTTACCTGGAGCTGGGATGCACCTTAAGCCTGTTCCTGTTAGAAAAGCACAAACAAAAACCCATGTACAAACCCTATAATTTCTCAATAATCATGTATACTTAGGAAGCTTAAATGCTTGCTTACTACGCATACTGTAGTGCAGTAAGAGTTAAAAGAACGGACATTCTGTATGGGTAGCTCGATTTCATCGGTCATTTTCCATGACCTTTATAACTATTGGTTGAAAAGGCACCATTCCTTTGCTAAATGAGGTAATGTTGCACACATGTGGCCCCTTGGGAAGCTGATGTTGAAGAGTGCCCCATATATATGCACATACTAGATGGATGGTTTGCCGTGGTAGTATTTTATTTTCACTGCATCTTTGCTCTTCTCCAGTGCTATCTTGATGACGCACTGTAATATAGTGCAGTGCATCACTCAACATAAAATTATCATATATATATATATATATATATATACACAGTATATATACTGTATATATACACACACGCACACACACACAGTCCTGAACTCATCACCTGACACCTGGGGCCACATGTATAAAACTCTGAGTAAAAGAATGCGTAAAAGAACGCTCAGGGTGAAAGCCATAAATCTGCTTAAAAAACGTTTTGCTTTTTCTACCTCTGCCTTTCGGTCCCTATGACGCCGTATCACACTGACGCCAAACATTGCGTACATATGGTGTCCAGCGCGTGCAGAGGTACGCAGATTCTCACAGCACGTGTTATTCTATGCATCTGAATTTTTGCGTGGAAACTCCCTTACGCGGCATTTTTCTGCTCAGCACTGTTTATACATGTGGCCCCTGCAGTCTGCATTGTTAGTTTTGCATAAGCCTGCAACTGCACATCTTGCCTGGAGGATGACTGCAGAGCGAGACGAGGCACCTGGCAGCCTCTGCCCTCCCAAAATGATGGAATACTTTGCAGCTCTGAGACGGGCCTACAAATAAAATTGTTTACACTACAAATAAAATTGTTTACACTACAAAAATGTTTTAAAAAAGATATCCAAAAAACTGTTTTGTTCATAAGTTGGGAATTTTGCTAATGCCATTGACTACTAACATATAACGTACAACACCAAACGTTGTCAAAAGATTCTCGATGTAACAGCAGATGTAAATGACTTTGACCAGTCAATACTTATTAGATTCTGTTATCACCTTGAGGTCCCATTTGAAATTTTAGTGGGTCAGTTTGATGAAGTGCAAAAAATCTGCTGCTGGTGCACTTTTTGATGCTGCAAGTATAAGAGGGTCCGGCCTGCTGCGAGCGTCTTCTCACACATGCTCGTGTATAAATGACTCCAGAGATATGGCCTTGCTTTCAACATTGATAAATCTGAACACATTAGGAATATAACCTTTGTTTTGAACCTGCACACTGGCGTGTCCTTCTTGTTTTGACACCTGCAGGGTAGTGGAGATGAGCCATCTAACACCCTTTCCATCTACCATCTTCGACATAGCCACTATTAAACTGGCCAACACACACAGACAAAATGGGCAAAATGTTTTGTGATTGCATAAAAAGCATGTTAAGACTGACTTCAGTGAATACACACAAGCTCTGTAGGTATTCAAACGTAAATACATTTGCAGATTTCAAATGTTCCCTCAGTCCTCATTTTTTTTAACTCGTGCTGAGTCTGGGAATCCACATTACATTGAAAAGAAAAATGATTTTACGCTTCATTTTAGACCAAAGTAGCAAAGAGGCATTTATTTCCATGCCCTGTATGCGTGCTGTTTGTTTCACAGGACATTAGCCTTTAGCAAATTGGCCCGAAGTGATACATTTTAAGTAAATGGAAATATCTGTTTAAGCCTTCTCAATTCTACACGACCACAGTTTGTTGCAGGTGACATTTAATGGGAAGGGCTCCTGGAAGGGAAACAAATATAAATGACATATACTGTTTAATAAAAGCACTTGTTTATGCCTTGGTACTTCTAAGAGTTCTGGCAACATTATCACAAGACGGGTTCATGACAATAACACTGATCTTAAGTGGGTACTTAATAAAACATGGCTGACAAGATCATATGCACGTTCTGACAAAAAAACAAGATTGTAATATTGCTTGTCAGCATATACTCTAGCCTTATACCGCTCCACTGTATCGCAAGAGATCTACAGCAGCCCTATTTCCCTGTATCTCCAGAGATCTACAACAGCACTGTCTCCTTGTATCTTTAGATCTACAGATCTACATCTCCAGAGATCTACAGCAGTCATATCCCCCTGTATCTCTAAATCTACAGCAGCCCTACTCCCTGTATCTCCAGAGATCTACAACCCCTCCCTGGCAAAATTATGGAATCACCACACTTAGAGGATGTTCACCCAGCTTTTTTACTTAGTAGCAAATAAACAAATCACAGATATGACACAAAACTATTTTTGTTTAATAGCTGAACATTCTGGCTTCATGAAACATACCTCAAACAAATTAAATTAAATTATTTTAATTAATGGCATATTTTTTTCCAGATCAAGTAGACGAAAAAATTATGGAATCACTCAATGTTGAGGAAAAAATTATGGAATCACCTTGTAATTTGCATTTCTAAAACAAATACCGGCACAAGTCTAAAAATTCTAATTAGTCTGCAGTTAGAAGAGAGTGCTTACTGCTTACAGACCTTAACAAGCTGTTGGAATTGGCTAATTGAAAGGAAACATGGCCCCAACAAGAGAGTTGTCAATTGAAACAATGGAAAGGATTATAAAACTCCTTCAAGAAGGAAATCCAACACGGAGTGTGGCAAAAGATGTTAGTTGTTCCCAGTCAGCTGTGTCTAAATTTGGTGCAAGTATAAACATACAGGTAGACCAAGGAAGACGTCAAAGCATCAGGATAGAAAACTCAAAGCAATATGCCTTGAAAATAGAAATTGCACAACAAAACAAATGAAAAACAAATGGGCGGAAACAGGAGTTAATGTTTATGACAGAACTGTAAGAAATCGGCTGAATTAAATGGGATTTACATATAGAAAAGCCAAACGAAAACCAGCACTAACACCTAAACAGAAGAAAACAAGGTTACAGCAGGATAAGAAGCAATCATGGAGTTTGGATGATTGCATGAAAGTGATATTCAGTGATGAATCACGAATCTGCATTGTCCAAGGAGATGATGCTGGAAATTTTGTCTGGTGCCGTTCTAATGAAACATATAAAGATGACTTCCCCATAACAATCAGATTTCCCCAGTCATATATGATATGGGGTTGCATGTCAGGTAAAGGACCAGGGGAGATGGTGATCATTACCTCAACAGTCAATGCACAGGTGTACACTGACATTTTGGACACTTTTCTAATTCCATCGATAGAAAATAGGTTTGGTGATGATGAAGTAATTTTTTAGGATGATAATGCATCTTGCAACAGAGCAAAGAGTGTTAAAGCTTTTCTTCAGGAAAGGCATATCAACTCAATGACATCGCCAGCAAACAGTCCGGATCTCAATCCGATTTAAAATTTATGGTGGAAATTAAAAAAATTGGTCCATTAAAAAAAGGCTCCATCCTGCAAAGCTGATCTGTCAACCGCTATTCGAGAAAGTTGGAACCAGCTTGATTGTTTTTCATTAGTGAAGTCCATGCCTCAAAGAATTCAGGCCGTCATAAAAGCCCGAGGAGGAGCAACAAAGTACTAATTGTGATTTTTTTTGTTGGTGATTCCATAATTTTTTTCCTCAACATTGAGTGATTCCATAATTCTTTCCTTTACTTGATCTGCAAAAAAATATGCCATTAATTAAAATTATTTTATTTTATTTGTTTGAGGTATGTTTCACAAAGCCAGAATGTTCAGCTATTAAACAAAAATACACTGCCTGGCCAAAAGAAAAGTCGCACACTCTAATATTTCGTTGGACCGCCTTTAGCTTTGATTACGGCGCGCATTCCTCGTGGCATTATTTCAACAACCTTATTCAATGTCACAACATTTATTTCCATCCAGAGTTGCATTCATTTTTGGCCGAGATCTTGTATTGACGACGGGAGAGTCGAACCACTCCGTAATGTCTTCTCCAGCACATCCCAAAGACTTTCAATGGGGTTAAGGTCAGGACTCTGGTGGCCAATTCATGTGTGAAAATGATTCCTCATGCTCCCTGAACCACTCTTTCACAATTTGAGCCCGATGAATCTTGGCATTGTCGTCCTGGAATATGCCCATTGGATAACCTGGTCACTCAGTACATTCAGGTACTCAGCTGACTTCATTTTATTGCTGCATAACATTGCTGAGCCTAGACCTGACCAATTGAAGAAACCCCAGATCATAACACTGCCTCCAGAGGCTTGTACAGTGGGCACTATGCATGACGGGTGCAACGGCGACTTTTTTTTGGGCCAGGCAGTGTAGTTTTGTGTCATATCTGTGATTTGTTTATTTGCTACAAAGTAAAAAAGCTGGGTGAACATCCTCTAAGTGTGGTGATTCCATCATTTTTGCCAGGGGTTGTATAACAGTCAAGTCCCCTGTATGTCTAGAGCAGGTGTGTCCGATCCTATCTGAAAATGGCTGGTGTGGGCGCAGGTTTTTGTCAGTGGTGGCTGCTAATACAGGGCATTTGGGCTCCGCCCCTCCTGAGGCATTGCATTGAATCCCAGTCCCTCCCAAAATAAATCATCAAGAATTATCAAGGCTATTCAGTAATGGAAATAAATCATTCTAAATGATTTATTAATAAAAAAAGCAACACTGTATCTTTAGATCTGTTGTAGCCCTAGCTGCCTTTATCTCCAGAGATCTACAGCAGCCCCTTACATGCCCTCTCCAGCTTCTCCCTGTCAACTGATTAGTGCTTTCCAAGAGGCATAGCCCTATTATTATTATATGCTGTCAATGACAGGGACATGCTCCAATAACTTCTCTGTGGGATTATTTAGCATTTTAACAACCCATGGTTCGTTTGTACAGTATGATTGTATTTTCAAGCTAGAGAAGTACAAATACTAACTAAAAAAAAGTTTTAAATAGTCTTGTGAATATTATTGTCTGCTCTAACTTGTGTATAAGTGTATAGTAGTAAGTAGTGTAGACTGAGATGATTTGTCTTATGTTAGAAATATACTAGTTTATTTAAAAAGCTCCTCATTTTAGACAGATTTGACCCTGTGCATACTTGATAATAAAAGAGACGGCAGTATCAGAGCACAGTAAAAAGCAGAGTTTGAACAAAATGTCTCATATCATGCTCACTCGTGAAACAAGAACGGTTGATGGATGATCAGATTGGAGAAAATTGACAGCAATGTGGAGAGTGTAAACTTGTATATCAATTAATCAAAACGAGATGACTCTTCACTGATAAATATCTTTGTATTGTCATCCCTAAACGTCCCGTCCATTGAAATGAACTGTTAATATTGAGGGGTAATTTAATAATGACGATACAATGACGTGAATTCAGTCAGCATTTGTTCTTAACTTCGGCTCACAACTAACTAACCCAAATATGTTTGTGAAGTTAAAAACGAAAACTTGAATTAATTCTTAAGTCTAAGCCTAAGGTCGAACGTTTCTTGCATCCATGCCAATGTGTGTGGGAAATGTATAAAGTGCTAAAATCAGATACATGGCATCATGGACTCAAATACCGAGATATTATTTTGAATAGAATCTGGCTGCCTCTGCCAGAAGGCTAAAAGTAGGTCGCGGTTGGATCTTACAGCAAGCCAATGATCCAAATGATACGTCAAAATGTACCCAAAAGTGGTAAACTATCAAGGTAATGGCCATCCCAGTCCCCTGACCTGAAAGCCATTGAAAACCTGTGGGGTGAACTGAAGAGAGTCCACAAGCGAGGACCAAGAGATATTGATGGGGGAATGGTCTCAAATCCTTTTCTATGTGTTCAGCACAAACATTACAGGAGAAGACTCACTGATCTTATCTTGACAAAGGGAGTGTGCACAAAGTATTAACTACAGGGATGTCAATAATTGTGACACACATCTTCAAAATGAAAAATATTTTGGATTAATGATTTGTTTTTCCTCTTACCAATGATATCAAAATTAAACGATATCATTTTCTTATTTTTCTGAGCATAGAATAAACAATAAACAGTATTTAATCCTGCAATTTTTGCCCATGTTAATTGAGATTGCCAATTAATTCTGGTGGACACTGTATGCAGCTGTATCAGAACGGCAGTACTTACATTAAATTACATTAGATCTCTCTCTCTCTCTGTGTGTGTGTGTGTGTGTGTGTGTGTGTGTGTGTGTGTGTGTGTGTGTGTGTGTGTGTGTGTGTGTGTGTGTGTGTGTGTGTGTGTGTGTGTGGACCAAACCTACATGGTTTTCCAACTGACTGCACTGTCCTAAAAGACAAAGGCTCATTGACTGTCAGACAGTCTATAATAGGGAGCGTCAACATCAATGACAAGCACTCCATCAAGGGCTTCCACCATGCTGTCCAGTCCACTCCTGTTGCCTCAGGCTAATCTACCAAGCAATCCACAGTTCAGCCGGTCAATGTCTGCCCATTATTTAGATCCCCGCTTCCTTTTTCAGGTGGCTGCAAGGACACCTTTGAACAAATCTGTTACTCGGTCACTTGTGTTCCATTATGACATGTATTGTTGCGATCCTGATACGGGACGAACCCAAGTGCAACGACCAGGAGACAGATTACAGAAAGTGGAACTTTATTAAGCGTTGGGGTGGTCCCAAAGCTGTACACGGGAGCAAAACAGGTTAGTTAGTTAACACAGGATAGCGTCCAACTGAGGACTGCTCCAAGCCGGAGCTGGACTTGAAGAAACACGGAACTGTTCCAAGCCGGAACTGGACTTGAACGGAGGTGTCTAAAACACCGGAACTGGACTGGAACTGGACTGGAACTGGACTGGAAACTGGATTGGAACTGGACTGGAAACTGGACCGGAAGGTCCACTCAGGAAACGGGAACGGCACGGAACTTGTTCCAAGCCGGAACTGGACTTGAACGGAGGTGTATAAAACACCGGAACTGGACTGGAACTGGACTGGAAACTGGACCGGGAGGTCCACTCAGGAAACGGGAACGGCACGGAACTTGTTCCAAGCCGGAACTGGACTTGAACGGAGGTGTATGAAACACCGGACCTGGACTGGAACTGGACTGGAAACTGGACCGGAAGGTCCACTCAGGAACACAGGGGACGGCACGGAACTTGTTCCAAGCCGGAACTGGACTTGAACGGAGGTGTCTAAAACACCGGAACTGGACTGGAACTGGACTGGAAACTGGACTGGAGCTGGACTGGAAACTGGATCGGAACTGGACTGGAAACTGGACCGGGTAGCTTGAGTAACCGGGCAGAAAGCAGAGGTTAAAGGCAGGGTGTTGTGACAGGACTGTAGCTGGTGAATGCACCGCCGAGTTGGAAGGTGCGGCGTAGCTCGGGCAATACTGGCGTAAGCCGGCTGGCATGCAGAGGTCCTGGTACCGCAACACGAGTACGGGAGGTACGTAACACGGGGAGGACAAACACAGCTGCGGGAAGACTGGAACTGCGGCGTCTGGAGGTTTTGAAGGGAAACAGGTAAATGCATGCAGCAGCGAAAGATTAGCAGAGATAGCTACCAGTCAGGAAACCAGGCGAACAGGTATGAACCAGCAGGCTCATAAACACTGGACCAGAAACGGGATACGAAACAAACACGGTAGGTTAGTCAACGAACTGGCGCTGAATAGCAGCCAGCCAGGGGTTTAAAAGGTGCAGGAAGTGAAGGAGAAAACGAGAAACAGGTGTGATGTTAAATCAGGAGTGATTGCCGAAGCACAGCAGTGAGGAATGTGAGTAACGAGAGGGGCGAGTGATAGGCGGAAGCTAAAGTGGAAAATGAAACCAAAAGTACCCGAGGGAGACGCCCAGTCCACAGCCAGGAGGGAAACACGGACAAGGGATCCAACATGACACGGAAGGAAACAAGGAAAACATGGAAAACGGACAGGACGGGAACGGAACGTTACAGTACCCCCCCCTCAATGTACGCCACCTGGCGTACCCGGGGGCCTGGTCTTGTCAGGGAACTGTTCGTGGAAGTCTTGGATTACTGAATGGTCCAAGATCAGGCTCTTGTGGAGCCACGACCTCTCCTCAGGACCGTACCCCTCCCAGTCGACGAGGTATTGGAAACCCCGGCCCCTGCGGCGGATATCAATAACACGGTTCACCGTGTAGGCCGGGGCGTTGTCAACAACTCGGACGGGAGGAGGCGGGATGGTAGGGGTACTGAGGGGGCTGGAGGAGACAGGCTTAACCTGGGACACATGGAACACAGGGTAAACTTTGAGGGAGGCGGGGAGGGAAAGTTTAACAGACACCGGGTTAACTAGACAAATGATGGGGAAGGGACCAATAAAACGGGGCTGAAGCTTTCTGGATGAAGAGGGAAGGGAGATGTTTGCAGTGGAGAGCCAGACCTGCTGACCGGCCCTATACTGTGGGGCTGCGGTCCTGTGAAGGTCCGCCAGACGTTGGGAGCGGGAATTGGCGTGAAGGAGTGCGGTGCGTGTGAGTCTCCAAATGTTTTTACAACGAAGGACATGGGCCCTAACAGAGGGGACAGCTATCTCGGCCTCCTGGGTCGACAGAAGAGGGGGTTGATAGCCTAAAGCACACTCAAACGGGGATAGGCCAGTAGAGGCACTCTTAAGGGAGTTATGTGCGTACTCGACCCAGGGGAGAAAACGGCTCCAAGAGGCAGGATTGCGCACTGTAACGCACCGCAGGGCGGCCCCCAGGTCCTGGTTCGCCCTCTCTGCCTGACCATTAGACTGGGGATGGAAACCCGAGGAAAGACTAGGAGAGGCACCCAGGGCTGCACAGAACGCCCTCCAAACTCGGGAGGAGAACTGGGGCCCACGGTCTGACACGATGTCAGAGGGGATCCCGTGCAGCCTGACCACGTGTAGCACCAAGAGCTCAGCGGTTTCAAGGGCGGACGGGAGCTTGGGGAGGGGAACAAAGTGAACCGCCTTGGAGAACCGGTCCACTATTGTCAGAATGACGGTGTTACCTTCTGACAACGGCAGACCGGTTACGAAGTCCACACCAATGTGACTCCAAGGACGGCCAGGGACGGGGAGGGAAAGGAGGAGACCGGAGGGAGGCTGGTGGGAAGCCTTGCTCCTGGCGCACACCGAGCAGGCCAGGACGAAGGCACGGGTATCCCCTTTAAGGGTAGGCCACCAGAAACTCCTCCTGACGAGGGCGATAGTTCTGGCGACACCTGGGTGACATGCCAGGCACGAGGCGTGAACCCATTCGAGGACCTGGGAGCGGACGGAATCGGGGACAAAAAGACAGGAGTTAGGGTTATTGCGGGGGTCCGGTTGGGAAGTCTGGGCGGCCTTCACAATGCCCTCAATCTCCCAGGAGACCGCAGCCACCACACAGGAGGCCGGCAAAATGGGCTCCGGATCAGCAGGACTGGAGGGAGGGGAAAAAATGCGGGACAGGGCATCTGCTTTAATATTACGGGAACCAGGGCGGAAAGAAACAGAGAAATTAAAGCGTGCAAAAAATAACGACCATCTAGCCTGACGAGAATTGAGCCTCTTGGCAGATCTTAAATAAATGAGGTTTTGATGGTCGGTAAAAACAAGAAAAGGGGTACCTGCCCCCTCCAGCCAGTGGCGCCACTCCTCAAGAGCCAGTTTTATCGCCAGCAGTTCCCGATCCCCGACATCGTAGTTCCTCTCGGCGGAGGACAGCCTCCGGGAGAAGAATGCGCAGGGATGGAGCTTGCTATCAGAGGCGGACCGTTGAGACAGAATGGCCCCCACGCCGGTGTCGGAGGCATCCACCTCAACGACAAACTGCCGAGAAGTGTCAGGGTGAAGGAGGATAGGTGCTGAGGAAAACCGAGCCTTGAGTAGCTCGAAAGCTCGCTGGGCATCGGAATTCCAACAGTAAGGCAGGGCAACGGAAGTGAGTTTAGTCAGGGGAGCAGCAATGGAACTGTAATTGCGAATAAAGCGGCGGTAGAAATTTGCAAACCCCAGGAACTGTTGAAGGTGCTTGCGGGAGGTGGGTTGGGGCCATTCTGTCACCGCCTTGATTTTCACAGGGTCCGCCCGGATACTGCCCTCCTCGATAATGAAGCCGAGGAACGGGACCGTGGAAACGTGGAAGGAACATTTCTCAGCCTTAACAAACAGCTGATTCTCCAACAGCCGCTGGAGAACCTCTCGAACGTGACGGACATGCTCCTGCGGGGATTGAGAAAAAATTAAAATATCATCGATATAAACAAAAACGCTCCTCCCTAGGAGGTCCCGCAGGACGTCGTTCACCATGCTCTGGAAGACTGCTGGGGCGTTAGTAAGGCCGAAAGGGACCACCAGGTATTCGTAGTGGCCCAACGGGGTATTAAAAGCAGTCTTCCACTCGTCCCCCTCACGGATGCGCACCAAGTGATACGCATTCCGGAGGTCGAGCTTGGTGAACGTCACGGCTGGAGAGAGGGCTTCAAAGGCGGTGTTAATGAGGGGAAGAGGGTATTTGTTACGGATGGTGACCTGGTTGAGGCCCCGGTAGTCGATGCAGGGTCGCAGGGAGCCATCCTTCTTCCCAACGAAGAAGAACCCTGCACCGACTGGGGATGAAGAGGGACGGATAATACCCGAAGCGAGGGAGTCGTGGATGTATTCCTCCATGGCTAGTTTCTCCGGTCCAGACAGACTGTAGAGGCGTCCCGATGGCAGTTTAGCTCCAGCCAGTAGGTCAATGGCGCAGTCATACGGCCTGTGAGGAGGTAAGGACAGAGCACGTGATTTAGAAAATACTTGCGCGAGGTCGTGATACTCGCTGGGAACATTCGTTAAATCCGGTATAGGTTGCATGGAACAGGGTTTACTGGGCCCCGGAGGGGGTAGTGCAGAACGGAGACAGCTGGCTAGACAGTGGGCACTCCACGCCAGGATGCGACCGGCTTTCCAGTCAATATGAGGATTGTGGAGGCGAAGCCAGGTCTGACCTAAAACCAGAGCAGATTGTTGGGAGTTAATCAGTAATAGCTGAATGGACTCCCGATGATTGCCAGATAGAATTAATTGGATAGGAACGGTGGAGTGGGTAACTAACCCCAAACTCCTACCGTCCAGAGCTAGAGCTGAAATGGGTGAAGTGAGACGTTCCGTGGGAATGCCGGCCCTCCTGGCGAGGGTGATATCCATGAAGCTGGCGTCAGCTCCGGAATCAATTAGGGCCGAAGAAGATAGGGTCTTGTCCCTCCAAAGGAGAGTAGCCTTGAACATGAGGCGGTCCTGGGCAGCATGGTTGGGGACGATGGGGCTCGTCAGTACGCCCAGTCTTACTGGCGAGCCCCTTCCCTTGGGGCGAATGGGACAGGAGGCGATCTGATGGCCAGGCTTGCCGCAATAGAAACAGGATCTGGTGCGCTGACGGCGCTGACGCTCCTCGGGATTGACCGCAACTCTGCCCAGTTGCATGGGCTCTTCCTCGGACCCGCCCGTAGGCGCCCGAGATCCAGTGATGGAGTGTGAATGAACATTAGAGACGACGGAGGGCGAATGACGCCCGGAACTTCCTCCCCGCTCCCGGGCCCGGATGCGGAGACGATTATCGATGGCTATAGCGAGGCTGATGAGGCTATTAAGGGAGTTGGATTCCTCCCGAGTGGCAAGCTGGTCCTTGAGTTCCTCGCTGAGAGCTTGGCGGAAAGCCCCCTGGAGGGAGGCGTCATTCCATCCTGACTCCGCGGCGAGGGTACGAAACTGAATGGCCATTTCTGCGACACTGCGGTTGCCTTGGCGAACTTGAAGCAGACGCTGGGTAGCGTCCCGTCCACAGGTCGGGTGTTCAAACACACGTCGCATCTCTGCCGTAAAGGCTGCGAAGTTGCTGCATAACGGAGCCTGGCTGTCCCAGATGGATGTAGCCCACTCCAGGGCGCTCCCTCCCAGGCTGCTCATAATGAACGCGATCTTGCTGGAGTCGGAGGCGAAGGAGGAGGGCTGCATCCGAAACACTATGTCACATTTAAGTAGAAATTCTCGACATCTCCCCAACCCCCCGCGATATAACTCGGGGTGTTGTACACGGGGCTCACGGCTGGAAGTGGGAGCCGGTGCCTCCGGATGGGGTTCGGGAGAGGAAGGAGTAGGGTTGGCTGGAATCCGTAGTAGCGGTTGGTGGAGCGAAAGTTGGGATACTTGCTCCGTGATGCCCCTAACTCCTTCCAGCACATCATCCAAACGGCGACCCTGTTGGTCGCTGATCGCAGTTTGGCAGGAGAAGGCGTGGCGAATCTGTTCCAGATCGGCTGGGTCCATATTGTTGGCCAGTTCGTTCTGTTGCGATCCTGATACGGGACGAACCCAAGTGCAACGACCAGGAGACAGATTACAGAAAGTGGAACTTTATTAAGCGTTGGGGTGGTCCCAAAGCTGTACACGGGAGCAAAACAGGTTAGTTAGTTAACACAGGATAGCGTCCAACTGAGGACTGCTCCAAGCCGGAGCTGGACTTGAAGAAACACGGAACTGTTCCAAGCCGGAACTGGACTTGAACGGAGGTGTCTAAAACACCGGAACTGGACTGGAACTGGACTGGAACTGGACTGGAAACTGGATCGGAACTGGACTGGAAACTGGACCGGAAGGTCCACTCAGGAAACGGGAACGGCACGGAACTTGTTCCAAGCCGGAACTGGACTTGAACGGAGGTGTATAAAACACCGGAACTGGACTGGAACTGGACTGGGAACTGGACTGGAAACTGGACCGGGAGGTCCACTCAGGAAACGGGAACGGCACGGAACTTGTTCCAAGCCGGAACTGGACTTGAACGGAGGTGTATGAAACACCGGACCTGGACTGGAACTGGACTGGAAACTGGACCGGAAGGTCCACTCAGGAACACAGGGGACGGCACGGAACTTGTTCCAAGCCGGAACTGGACTTGAACGGAGGTGTCTAAAACACCGGAACTGGACTGGAACTGGACTGGAAACTGGACTGGAGCTGGACTGGAAACTGGATCGGAACTGGACTGGAACAGGACTGGAAACTGGACCGGGTAGCTTGAGTAACCGGGCAGAAAGCAGAGGTTAAAGGCAGGGTGTTGTGACAGGACTGTAGCTGGTGAATGCACCGCCGAGTTGGAAGGTGCGGCGTAGCTCGGGCAATACTGGCGTAAGCCGGCTGGCATGCAGAGGTCCTGGTACCGCAACACGAGTACGGGAGGTACGTAACACGGGGAGGACAAACACAGCTGCGGGAAGACTGGAACTGCGGCGTCTGGAGGTTTTGAAGGGAAACAGGTAAATGCATGCAGCAGCGAAAGATTAGCAGAGATAGCTACCAGTCAGGAAACCAGGCGAACAGGTATGAACCAGCAGGCTCATAAACACTGGACCAGAAACGGGATACGAAACAAACACGGTAGGTTAGTCAACGAACTGGCGCTGAATAGCAGCCAGCCAGGGGTTTAAAAGGTGCAGGAAGTGAAGGAGAAAACGAGAAACAGGTGTGATGTTAAATCAGGAGTGATTGCCGAAGCACAGCAGTGAGGAATGTGAGTAACGAGAGGGGCGAGTGATAGGCGGAAGCTAAAGTGGAAAATGAAACCAAAAGTACCCGAGGGAGACGCCCAGTCCACAGCCAGGAGGGAAACACGGACAAGGGATCCAACATGACACGGAAGGAAACAAGGAAAACATGGAAAACGGACAGGACGGGAACGGAACGTTACATGTATGGGACTAATTATAGCTGCCAAAGGTTATACTGGCCTGGGGTCAGCTTGAGTGTAAAGGGTAGAGCAAGGCCGTCCTTCCAGCTCAACAGATCTGTGTCTGAAAGCTGTGTCCTGGGTGATCTTGCACTGGCCACCACTGCCCTTCTCCTCTGGGCTCTGAGCCGACATCCCCTGTGAATTCTGCTCCCCGTGCTTCTCTGCAGGCTGCATATACCTGCATTATGACTGATTACAGTACTCTGCGGGAATATGACAGGGAGCATTTTGCTAGCTGAAGTTACCAGCTAAATGACAGCAATGAATAAAGCTGTGATTACTAATTTAACAAAAAACTGTGATTACTAAATTCTTTTATTTTCTTTCCATTTTTTTTTGTAAAAATATTTGGAATAGTAAGATACAATATGCATTATATCCTCGCATACAGTCTTAACCATGCCATGGCATTTTACTATGCTCTAATTATTTAAAATGAGAACGCTTCCCTGTAAAATATGAGCTTGTGAACCGTGGCTGAATGTATATAAACTGCCACACGGAAATACTGGCAACCATTGAAACAAAGCATAGATTTATGTGCTCCGTGAAGCACGGGGAGAGTAGGAACAGCCAGCCAGTTGTTCCATATCAAATGCTTGCTGATGATTTATAGCTATGTTTTGGGTATTTTGACTTTAGATCCTGCAAACTGGTCATTTGGGTAATTGCCATAGATGATTGATAGCTGAAAACAATACATAAATAAATGTGTAAGATAAGCTCAGAACAGTGTCAAATGCAATTTCCTCCTGCTTTTATTGTGCGTTGTTCTTGAGAATAATGTAAAGATTAAATTATGCTTGGCTGTTTTTGTGCGCACAAGTATCATGTAACATAAATATAAACAGCACATTTATTTAATATATTTAAATTCCCTGCAATAAAGAGCTTGGCCCCTGTTTTGAGAATACAAATGAATCTGCATAGCATGCACAGCACAAATGGCTAACATAATCCAATTGTGGGATATCTGAAGTAACTTTGATTTGTTAACAGAGCTAGCACATTTAACACAATGTGCCAGATGGCTGGTAATAGCTGTGCTGTGTTGCTAAAGATATAAAAAAGGTGTGACTCTGCACTGGCCAATCAGGACACCTTCTACTTTCCCTTTAAAAGAAGATTTGCGTAGGATGTACAACACACTATTTTAGCATGTGTTTTCCTGTGTTGTCTTGCTTCATCAGGATATGCTTCAGCACACTTGCGATCACCTGAAGAGAGTGCATGTCGTACTTCAGGTTACTACCTGACCTATTAAGCATCTTAAACAGGCCATATGGAATGTCTATATGATCTTACATACTGATGGTCAATTTTACACTTTCCACATCACTGTTTATCACAGGGAACCAGTTACAAAAGTAAAGTAAAAACCAAGTTGGGTTGTTCTGTTTTCTTTTGATATTTTATATTTACTTTTCACATAATTGGCAAATCAGTATTGTTATTTCGGTGTGAACGTATTTAAACCAACATTTTCATGGTGGATTGTAAGGACCATTAAGATTTGACTGTGCCATAGGTCTCAGCAAATCCAGCCTCCAAAATAAATGATCCAGTCCCCATTACACCAACCCAGTGCTAGAAAATGCTGTGATTAAAATAGCAACGTTGGGGCAACTGTCATATCTTGCCATCTGCAATATTCTAAACTAGGAACATTTTGCCAACAAACTGCATTTTCCCTCATAAAATAGGGTTGATATGACTCACAAATTGAAACCTGAGACAATCAACTGACATTTGGAAATGGGAAATCTATCAAATTTACCATCTCCCTTTAAACCTCTAAACACTGGGTAGGGAACTTAAATGGGCTCAATGCAGTAGCTAAATTAGATGAATCACATACCAGGGTTGAGTGGATTTAAATAGCAGAACAGAAATATAATCACAATTTTAAAATATAGTTTGGTATTTCTCAAAGAATTTTGGCCCTTCAGTATATATATATATATATATATATATATATATATATATATATATATATATATATATATATATATATATATATATATATATATATATATATATATATATATATATATATATTTAAGCAATAGATCATGAGAGGAAGTGCATTATTGGAAATATAATCACTGCAGTGACGTCGCAGCAATGAGACCGAAGGTCTCCCCAGTGATTATATCCAATAATGCACAAATCCTCAAATCCTTATACAACAATGTTAACAAACGTTTAGTAAGTAATGAAAAAATCTTGAAACGATAACTTTTGATGAACTCATTCTTTATTTCAGATTTGTCAAATGCTAGCACCCTGTTGCCGTTGCTATTATTGTTGTGTATACTTCCTAGGCAACGCTCTATAGAACGCGTCTATGCAATGGCAGTGAGGTTACAGTAAATACCACTGGTGGAAGGTGTCTCGGCCAATCACGGTATTCGCACGAATCTCATTGTTGTATAAATATATATATACAGTATGTGTGTGTGTGTGTGTGTGTGTGTGTGTGTGTGTGTGTGTGTGGGTGTGCATATCAAACAATTAAAAAAGCATAATGTTTAGTGACAGCATTGTGCATTTTTCATGCTTACCAGAATTTATCTGACTTTTCTTTACACTTTATTGACCGGACCTTGACACACAGTATTCTGGTTTTGTTTTTCTTTTTCTTTTACCTCTGGTTATACAACTGGAACAACATTGACAGTCTCTGCTCAGTCCCTAGATTTCTTACAGATGATTTATAACTCTGATCTGAAAGAAAGGCCTAACAGGACCACTAGGGAGTTTTTGCTGGCTGAGCTAACATGTGCAAAATCATTTTTAACCACTTTCTTCCCCTTTTACTTTGGGTTTCCCTCTAGGGCATTCTGTGTGCTCATTTAAGCGATGTAGTCCAGGAGTCCTTTCTATAGCTCTCACAGAAACATGGTTATTCCTTTGACAGGGATATCCCATAACTCCCCAAGACCTACACCCATCACGCTCTACTTTGTTGCGCGTTAAAGAGAAAATGGCATGGACATAATGTGAGTATTCACCACCCAAACAAGTGAAGATACCTTTTGTCGTCGCATTTAGATTGCGCAAGGTAATAACACATCTTTTTTTGCAAGTCAAATAGTTAACAAGTACAAAAATACTTCACATACGATTTATTTCCACATGATGTCGTCTACCGAGTCATACCGAAGAGCTGTGTTTTTTTTTTTTTTTAACAGTTACTCCTAAATGAGGATTAAAATCATCACTTCCTCTCCCCGGGCTTCTTGACTGTTTCCATATTTTACTGTATGAATCACTGGTACTGATAACTGCCTGCTCTGAGGCCTCAGAAAGTCTGGCTCAATGCATTCAACTCAAAAATGCATCCCTAAGACAAAGTGCCGCCCAACCCGAGGAGGAAAGGTCCATCCATTCCATTTACACTACTGTGTTGAAACAATTATTCAAAAAGCCGGTTGAAAAATAACACAGAGCTGAACAGAGATCCAATTTGTTGGTAACAAGAATAAAAATCAATGGACACTATTGAATGTACGGCCATTGCTGCTTCTGTGGCAAACTATTATTTTTTCTTCCCTTACAGAATGTGTGTTCCTCTTTTAGCCTAAACAACAACAAACATTGTGTATTGATGCCAACTATTGCTGATAAAATATTTTGATATTAACATTATACAGATTTTTTGCCATAGGAGGAATCAATATGGCATTGTCACTGAATTTGCTCAAATTCAATCCATTGCTGAGCCCTCTCCTTGTGAGCGGTTGTGCTTCTGTCCCTATAACATCGTCTATGCCCTTTGCAAGCCATATTTCTGCATTGCTGACCTTCTCCTCATTAAATGCTACCGCTATTATCACTGGAAAGGCTTCGGCAACTTTTAGCTATCGTCCTTTCAAGGTGAAACCAAATACTTTTTAAGACTCATGAAGCATGGACAATGTCATTGGTGACCTTTCAATTTAATATTATTATATTTTGTCTTTCAACTAAATTTTTGTTGGTACAAGCCACCTTCTTGGCGAACTGTCTTTGCTCATTGTTTCAATATGTTTCACACCTAAATTAATTAAATTAATATAAATATGGATGACAAAATGTATAAAGGAGTTGGAATGAGTATATATATATTTTTGCTGAAGCATGGACATTTCCCTAAGCTGCACTGAAATAATATGTATTTTGAAAATAGTACCATTTGATTTATATAAAATGTACTTTCATTCTGGCCTTTAATTGAAATATGTTCATGAATAAATTGTCACCCTCTTTAAAGATAGGGCAGATCTCAATTAAGGTGTTTGGTGAAAAGAAAAGCCCTGAACTTTTATATGCTGATTGTGGAGTCATTCTAATTCATTCTCAAGATGAATTTGAGTTTCACTGAACTGTCTTTACTTAAAAAATTAGGTCACATCAACTTAATTTCAACAACTTAGAATTTTTTAAGTAAAGACAGTTCAGTGAAACTCATAAATTTGAACATTGCCAGCAAGGGATTTTTAAGTAAAGTTTACTGAAAAATAATATGTACAATATACTTAAAAGAGGGTATGCAAAAATGATGCACTACTTTTTTAAGTAATTCAACATAATCTTTTTTCAGTGCATTAGCTGTTGTGCAATTATATTTTAAATTAAATAGACAGTTTTCTTCTTAAGGCCTTATATCGCAGCATTTAGAAAAAAAGTGACTCCAAAATGAATGTAATAAATACACATTTACTTCGCTCACAGATAGAACTGAGGTATTAAATGTGTTCATGGTTGACTTGGTTGGTGGGGTTGCCATGGCACTTGTGTCAATGTGTTTTTAAATGAGTGCCAAGAGTTCCATTTGGATTGAATTGCTGCAGGTCAGAATTGCTATTACTACATTTGTCTAATTATTTATCATAGCCTTTAAAAATGTGTTTACACTGAGTTTGAATGCCTTATGTGTATGTAGTGCATATTTTTACCAGTCTAGCCATTTATGATCAGACATATTGTGCACATACATTTTTTTAAATAGTTCAATTTACATTATATTAATATTACATTACAATATGGGGGAAAAAATTCTATAAAAATACAATAATCTGCATTAAGTGCTTAATTCCAATAAAAATAGAAGATTGTTTGCATTTACGCCTGTGACAACTTGCCAAATGATTTCTATATTTGATCATTTTCCAACTAAATTCCCCTGCAAGTCCTTCTCGTGTTTGAGACTTGAAACGGGCAGCTGCTCGCACATTAGCTTCTAGCACATTAGGAGCCATGGCTAATATTGTATCTTCACAAGTGTTCAAATGACTTTTGAAGCCATCCAAGAAATTAGGAGTTTCATAAGAAAGCAAATTCTTAGAGAATGTTCCACAAACTTTCGGATGGAAAGGGAAATGTGGGACTAGTTTGCACAACCTCTAGCTCAGCACTTCACCTCCCATCAAAGTCACGTGCAAAAAATTTTCTTCATTGAAATTACTGTGCAATGCCATATAGGGCTACACGGGAAGTAACGCAAGGAATCATCGTGCCAAATGCACCGACAGCCAGCTAGCAAGTAAATTATAATACAATAACATTATTAATTCACTATCAATCGTATGTGCATGACATGATGTGATCACGACTAAAGACTTGTGCTGACGGTTCTGAACAGCACAACTCTAACAGTAATTATCCCGAATCCGCTTGCCTGGTTGGTTGGAAGAACAGGCATTGACCCTGCCCACTCCTATAGATATGAATACATTTTAAACGTTTGCTAAACTTTTGCTCCAGGTTCACTGCAAAATTTGGTGAAAATATCGAGAGCCTCAATCCGCAGATTTGACACTGAAAAAAAAATGTCATTCATATGGATCCACAAATCCATGGATTTGTTTGCAGTGTGTTGTGCAAGTTTGCAAATGTTCTTGCGTGTATTCTCACATTAATTTACAGATTTGTGAACCATTTACATATTTGTGAAACCATTTACAGATTTGTGAACTCATTTACAGATTTTTTAACCCATTTACAGATTTTTTGCGAGACTTTTGCTACACAAATGGCTCCATATAATTGAGCTATTTGACCATCACAGTAAAAATTTAATTAAAAAAATACCCAATTGCCGGGAAGTGTGGACATGAACCAGTCATTCAGGACCACAAGGACACTATTTCATAAGTTAAGATCTTCTGCTAATGTATCATTTCTTTATTTTCACATTTATCTCTCTTTAGGTATTTATTTTCAACGTTATTCCATCCTTATGTGCAGCTAATTTGCTGGTAATTAGCTTTGGGAAGCCTCTTAAAGAGCTCTGTTAATTAAATCATTACTTGCCATGGCAAATAATCTAATGGCAGAGACATCAGCAAAACACCAACAGAGGAAAGATAATAGGGTTGAAAACAAGCGGCAAATTGGAATTCGCTGAATTGCTTCCAACCCCTATATGTAAACAAACATGTTCTAAAAGTGTTGTATAGGACACTCACAAATTCATTATTTATTGTATAGATGCCTCTATGTTTGTATTGTGTTTAAGCTGCCATGTGCTTCTGTGCTATATACTGTATATACAGATCCTTTCCAAAAAATTAGAATAGCATGGAAAAGTTGTTTTTTTTCCATAATTCCATTCAAAAAGTGAAACTTTCATAAATTATAGATTCATTACACACAAAGTGAAATATTTCTAGCCTTTATTTGTTTCATTTTTCATAATTTTGGCTTACAGCTCCAGAAAACCCCCAAAACAGTATTTCAAGAAATTAGAATAGTGTGTCGAAAATCAGCATTTACTTCAGTTATTTCAGAGAATGAATGTTTTAGACTGAGTGTCACACTATCATCTAATTTACTCAAAACACCTGCAAAGTTTATCTCAGTTTGGTTCAGTATGGGGAAGACTGCATGCAGACTTGACAATTGGCCAGAAGACCATCATTGACACCCTCCAGAAGATGGGTAAGCCACAAAAGGTCATCGCTAACGAGGCTGGCTGTTCACAGAGTGCAGTGTCCAAGCATATCAATAGAAAGTTTAGTGGAAGGGAAAAATGTGGCAGGAGAAGGTGCACAAGCAAAAGAGATGACCGTAGGCTTCAGCGGATCAAGCAAAGACGATTCCAAAATTTGGCGGAGATGCAGAGGGAGTGGACTGAGGCTGGAGTCAGTGCTTCAAAAACCACCACGTACAGACGTATCCGGGACATGGGCTACAACTGTCGGATTCCTCGAGTCAAGCCACTCCACTCATTCTCTGAAATAACTGAAGTAAATGCTGATTTTCGACACACTATTCTAATTTCTTGAAATATTGTTTTGGGGGTTTTCTGGAGCTGTAAGCCAAAATTATGAAAAATGAAACAAATAAAGGCTAGAAATATTTCACTTTGTGTGTAATGAATCTATAATCTATGAAAGTTTCACTTTTTGAATGGAATTATGGGAAGAAAACAAACCTTTCCATGATATTCAAATTTTTTGGAAAGGATCTGTATATAGCACAGAGGCACAGGACAGCTTAAACACAATACAAACACAGTAAGAAGCAGATTCCTGTAAGAAGCAGTCTCTCAGAAATCTTCAGAACTAGAGACAAAGGTGACTTCATCAACAAACACAGGTTACCTGGTATTTGGCTTAAATGATGCTTGTTGCCTTCACTAGGGCTGTTAGAAGACTTTCCGATATATACTCTGTGAGGTTTGAATTCCAATGGCCCTCAAACTTGATACAGGCTGCCTGGAGTGTGTCCCCCCAACCCCACCCACTGCCGGAGGACAGTATTTCAGTGCAGTCTTTATGTATATATATATATTATTATTATTTTTCCTTTGTTTTCTGTTGTTTCATCCATTACTCATTAATAAAGTGGATGTTGGCCTATTGGCCGACAAAACACACACACAGCTCTGGCTTCATACCTGTGTGTCCAATCAGTGAAAACTCTGCCGTTTGACTGTGACCACCTCACACACAGACATAGCACCTTTTCATCTACATTTCATTGACCCTGCAGCAAAATGTCATAGTTGTAACAGGCCTCAAATTCAAAGGGTTGGCTTTAGCAATTAAAGGTATAATGAGCCAATTTTGTGCAAACAGTGTACGCGGGCAAAGTTTTTGTCCCAATACAAGCTGAAAAAGTCACATCTTGTATAGCATGAATCTGAATAGTGGTCTTTTAAACTTGCATTTGTGTTTGGAACGTGGACAGCAAAACAACTCCACAGCATTTAATTTATTATACAGATTGTGTCACAATTTAGGCCTCAAAATTTACAGTTATATACAAATACGCAGAAACCTGGAAGCGTCACATAAATTCTGTCTGTGGTCCTTGACTTTAAGCACATGTTTAATCATCACAGAATTACTGACCTCACTCCTCAACAATTACTCAGGATTTATGTTTTATTGCATTCTTCCATTACTGCAACCAAAGGGATTGTAAGATTTATGGAAACTTAGAGGAGCTTAACCCAGATCAGTTAACCTTCAGGGCCACAATTATATTAGATGTTTAATGGCTTGCCTTCAAAGTCTAATCAACCAGTAGAAAAAAAATGGATTTGAATGAAATATGGCATACACCTGAAATACAATTAATTGTTCATAACAACATTCTAATTAAAAGTAGAAAAAATAGTTCATTTCATATTTGTGTAGTGGACTGACTATAGCATTTATAATATTTCTTGTTTTGAATATTCACTTTCCAAATGGTTACACAAATTGATCTTAATTCCGCTCTGCCCTGAGATATGATTAATTAATGGTCTCATATTACTGTACTTGTCCTAAAAACTATAGAAGGTGCGGACATATTGATCCACAGTTTATTGTACATGTGATTTATACTGTGAATTAAGACACCAGGGAGACTGTGGCCTGTAGCACACATTTCAAGACCTGGAATTTAACCAGGATAGAAGTTACAGTACAGTATGACTATCAAACTATTTGACTGATTGGTAAGGTGAAATATAACATATCTAAATGTAAGCATCTATTGGCTTTTATGCTGTTGTTACTTGTGTATAATAAATGTGTGCATCGCTTATGAGGTATAATTTGTGATTAGAGACAGTCCATTGAGGAAGGAGAGGTTCAGTTATAATGTTACTATGAATCACATGTTGACTCCACAAACCCTACAGTACACTGAATAATGGAAGCATAAATCAAAGTAATGCTTTGGTAAGTGCTACACAAGGAAATGGATTCCGTTCCATTTTATCTCATATATATATATATATATACGTATATACTGTGTGTGTGTGTGTGTGTGTGTGTGTATATATATATATATATATATATAGGTATATGCATTGACGATGAGTGACCTCCCCGCTCGTGTTTGACAGGAGGTTTTAACATTTTGAAAAGTGTCATTATTAAATGACAAAGGAAGTTTGGAAATAAGTAATTCTGAAAAGTGTCATGATGACATGTAAAAAGCCATTCAGAACTACAACATGTTATAATTAAATCAAAATGAAATTAATTGGGATCACGTTATTGTGAAAAGGACAGTCATGAGGTGGGAATTGTTTAATTATTTGAAAATAAAAATTTTATATTTATTTATTTATATTTTATTTATATAATTAAGTTGGCTCGAAAAAACCAACTTAGGGCCAGATTTACTAAGACCTTTAGCGGGTGCAAAACCATTTAGCACACTCAAAACCAATAACATGACGAATGATTGGTCATGGTATTTGTTTTGCACCAATCATTGTTCATGGTATTGGTTTTGCGTGTGCTAAAAGATTTTACACCCACTAAAGGTCTTCAGGCCCTGACTGTTCTCCTTAATATTTATTCTTATTCCACATCAATTTTCTGTACGCTACTCCTCCTACAGCTTTTTTGCCAGACCTACCAAATTTGGCCAGTAGCTTCACCTAGTATGGAATTGCGTTGCTTCTGCGTCAATAGATCAAATATTTATAGTTTATGATTGCATATTGAAAAACTTCCCATTGAACAACATTGATGGTTCAGAATCTGTGGCTCATTTCACAAAAAGGATTTTTCACTCACAGATTGCAACTTCAAAACGTGTTTCACCAAAATGCATTGCATGTGCATCGCTTGGAAATCGCAAATAAAATTGCGACGACGACAGGCCGCTCGCACAGCCAAAAATTGTGCGGAGACGAAGGTAGGCCTACGCTCCAGAAATAATCTTCTTTGTGATCGCGCCCCCCGGGGGCACCGTAGTGGGGGGGAATAGGGGAACTGGCTACCCAGTGCCCCAAGGTGGGGCGGGGCCCTCAGAAGGCCTGAAATTAAAGGATTGCTTAGAGAAGGGGGCCCACAGAGACTGCATTTGCACGGGGCCCCAGAATTTCGTGCTACGCCCCTGCGCCCACTCTTTAGACTATACAGAGAGGAGTTGCTCTAAAGATTTACAAAAAAAGTAGTAGGCCTACAAAGTTTATTTTTTTAATTATAAACTAGCCTACATCAAGTTTACAAGTTTATTTTTATTATAATAATAATAATAATAATAATAATACACTTTATTTGTATAGCACCTTTCATACATAAAATTCAGCCCAAAGTGCTTCACAGCAATAAAAACAAAATAGAGAACAAGAGCAATGAAAGTAACAGCAGTCTTGAAGGCTCTGGGGAAAATACCTGATTGTAGTGAAGAGTTAAGGATCCTATTTGAGTCCAGGGAGAGGCAGTGAAAGATATTTTTGAAGAACTTATAGGGTCGAGGACACAGGTAAATTACTTCATTTTCATAATAGTCTCACTGATGACTTCATCGTTTACAGAGTCAAAAGAGGTCATGGAACCAAAGAGGGGTGAGGAACCATGATTAGAGATACCAGCTCTGATATTAACAATTTTATCTTTGAAGAATAAACCAAATTCTTAACATTTATCAGCAGAGGCTTGGATGCTAGGCTGGGTTTAAGAGACCGTCAATGGTTGAGAAAAGGGATATTTGGGTTGTTCTTGTTCTCTAAAGTAATCCTTGAAAAATGGGCTTGCCTCTCGTTTCTGACAGCATTGTTGTACATAAAAATCTGTTCCTTATAAATGTCCTTATGAACATAACTTATGAACATACCTTTTTAGCTGATAAATGGCTACACTTTTCCGGGGTATCTTCATTTTGAAATGTCCTTTTTTGACCTTTATGAGGGCAACTGTGTCAAAGGCATTTCTTAAATTGCTATTAAAATGATCCACAAGATCATCTACCGAACAACTATTTGAAGGAGGAAAAGGGCTAAACAGATTGGTAAATCCAGCTATTGCTGACGAATCAAGATTACGCTTTTTAACCATGGTCTCTGTGCAAGCTCTTGATGGTGGAAGAGTAGTATTAAAGAAAATACAAGCATGGTCAGAAACAGGGATATCAGAAATGGCTGAAACATCTATATCAACATCCTTTGTGATGACTAAATCCAGCATATTACCACGGTGATGTGTGGCACTCTTGTTGAACAAGGTCAAGGCTAGCAAGAGGATCTAAGAATTCCATTGCCTTTGCGTTAGTACAGTCATTCACATGGTAGTAAAAATCACCAACTAAAATTAATTTGTTGTGCTTTGTAGGAACAATATGACATGAAATCAGAAAATTCAGCTAAAATATTTGGGAGCTTAGGAGGGCGATAGACAACCAGGACAAGCACAGGCTGGCTAAATATTCAAAAGAAGGGAAAACTCCAAAAGTGCATTCAGAGCAAGTGAACAAATTTGAGAAAAGAGTTGCTACTCCCTCTCTTGGTCTTGTCTACTGGAGAATAAAAAGTTGTCATTTGGAGGAGAAGCCTCTATCAGGGTGGCAGGGGCAGTCGAGCATAACCAGCATTATGTTAAGAATAAAAAATTAAATCCATGCTGGGAAATAAAATAATTGATGTAAAAAGTCTTACTGGAAACTGACCTAATATTCAGTAAGGCCAGCTTCAGCTGTTCTGATCTAGACTGTAAAGAATCAGATTTTTTTTCAGGATTAAGATCAGTAGATTCTGATCTTCTGTAAATGGGAAGAACTGTGTTATTTCTTCTTATCAAAACAGGGATATAAAATATTTCAGGCATATTGGGTCCCAGCTTGTACTGGAAGTAAGTAAGAGTATCACTGCTATTTTGGCGGGGACCCTGGACATATCAATAAGTGCCTGCTGTATCTCGTACACTGTGGTTGCTATCTGCAGTGTTGACAGGACATGCTGTACCCTGGACAGTTCTGTGTGCTGTTGTAGATGTTGTTGCAGACGTAGCAACCAAAGCGTTTTGTCAGAGGAAAGATGAGGGAGACGAGATGGTTTCTCAGGCTTTTGTGGGCAGGGACTTGAGGGTGAGGGGTTTTGATAGCCTTGGACAAATGAGTTCTGGTTCTTGCTGGCGCCAGCTAATGTGCCATCAAGTTCCTGGAGCTTTTCCCTCAGGGCTCCAGTAGTAACTCTGATTGGGGAGAAAAGGGGCAGCTGGGGAGATTGAGGAGGTTTTGGGGCCCACTGGGGAGATTGAGGAGATTCTGGGGCCCGCTGCACCCTTAGGCTCATGGATCTGGGGGCAGATGGGCCATGGCGGCAGTAGAGCAGGGTAGCACCGAGCAGCCATGTTCCTGTTCTGTTTAGATGTATACATCATCAGTAACATTGCCCTTAATAACCACATTTGCCTTTGTAAAATCCTGCATCGTAGTTGCTCTTGTGTGATGGGGAAGGCAGTGAACGTATTAATCCTTCGCATTGATAAAAATTATCATAGCTCCTATTGATGACTCAATCAAAAGAAATAATCGCTGGACAGTGGTTGCATGCAATATTATTAAGTAAACAAATAAATCGTTGGATTTACTGAAAAAAAACCATGTAAAAATCAAATCTTTTTTTTATCGATTTACCTAATAAAGTAATGTAGCCTACGGTGGTTGAACACAATAGCTTGTATACAGTGGCGTAATAGTGCCTGGAGAAGTGGGTGTACTCTAGAGAAGTGTGTATACTGTAATTTAGCAAATCGATGACTACTAATTGTGGATCAAGAAGTGAGTATACTCTATGCCCAATAAGAAAGAAGTGGGTATACTGCGTATACCCGCGTATACTCTCCACTACACTACTGCCTGTATGCGACGTCTTCAACTTCATTTTGGAGAAGCCGTGCCGACACAAATCGTCTCTCCGTCAAACCGAATATGATCCATCCATCTAATATTGGTCTGGTATGATATACCAGACAGTCAATCATAGCCTACTTTTACATATTTTTCTTTTTATGACAGCTCTTTGATAATTGTAAGTAGGCTAGGCAAAGGAAAATAAGACCAATATTATTTTCAAAGAACATGCACTCATTCTAATATCCATTTTTGCGAAAGATGCTGTATTTTTCTTAATCATCTATTGGCGGCGCTAGACATAAACTACCTTTTTTTCTGAACAAAGTTGCGTGGAAAAAAATTATTAAGTTGAAACTCTGAATATGCATATCTTGCAGACACGCCTCCTTTTCATAAAATCTCCACCCCGCGCACGTAATGGCGCATATGTACTGCAGAGACACTTAAAACAGCGGATAAGTCAAATGTCTGAATCACAAATAACTTAAGCTACGCAGAATTTCGGGTGTAAGTCCCATTTGTGCGTGCTTATCTCAACTCTAAATATGTGTGTGGGGTTATACATCTTTTCTTGGTACTGTTTTCAATTAAATATATGTAAAAGAGAATTTACAAATCACTGCTTTCGACTTTTACGTGCATTTTACATACTGTCCCAACATATTTTTGGAATTGGGGTATACTGTACATACAGTATATATATTTAGTATATATACTTCCAGTATTTGGCAACAGGGAAAACTGGATATTGTTTTTGCTACGTTTCCCCTTTCCCCTTACAATACAACTAAAACATGATGAAATACAGTAGACACGTCATGAAAGACCAGGTTCTGCATTCGTTGATACAGTAGGATATTTAATGCATGCAGATAGCGATAACCTAATATTAGCCAGGTTGCAGACAGGACTGGTCCCATTAACCAATATTTTTCTAATGTAATAAACATGATTCCACATTGCTACTGGCAACGTAACAGATGGCTGTCTAGGTAATGTTAGCCAAATATTTTTGAATGCAGGGATCGATATACCCAAATCAGGTAACACCTAATTTGTTAGGCTACATCATGAGTTTATTAGCCTATAGCCAGCTGTAGCTGCATGGCCTAACACAGACACGTTCTGTTCTCTTGCAAATGTCAGACAGAAATTTCCAGCATGTAGAAACGGTACCAAGAGTTTTTGTGATATGCATTTTATTGTCTGTGACTGTGGCAAGGTGAAGGTTGTAGCTTAAGCAATGTATGGGCAATTAGCACCCTGCTGTTTTATTACCCTGCAGGGCAACTGAGAGGCTGATGTTTTCGCAAGCAGTGACACTTAACAATCCTGCTTCGTAATTTTTGGGTTTTCTTAAAGTTTAAATTTATAATTTAAAATAAATATGAATACTAGCCTATAATTGCGACGTTGACGACCCTCCACTAGGGGGCCACCGTGGATAGAATTAAACAATTTATTATTAATTAAATAACAGGGAACAATTAAATAACTTGAACAATGTAAAATGTAAAATCTAATATAATATGGACCACATATATATCATTAGACCATCAAAAAATGACCCAGTAGACAGCCAAATGTAATGTATGTGTTGTTAGAACTGTACCGGACCAGAGACTTTATTTTCCCTGTTGAAAACGAAGACCTTCATTTGAATGCACTTTTCACCAAACAGTGCCCTGTGATCCAGACGTTTAAGATTTATGCAACATTTGCATGGTAGAAACTGGCTCTTTCCAATGACACCTATCAAGCCGTAGCTTTATACTTGCATTTAACAAGAGTACACCTGCCTAATCATAAAATTAAGATGGTGTCAATTTGCTTTTAAATATCCATGGAGACATAAGTATTGTAGGTCTACCTACAGTGGGCTCCAGAATTATTGGCACCCCTTACTGGAAATGCACTAAAATACTATTTAAAAAATAATAAATGGGCTATAATGTTATCGGTAACTGTCACAGTTATGTAAATACATCAGATGGTGCAGTCTCTAGGCAGGCACATCGGCCAGCCCTGAACTTTAGCGCCACATCCAGATCAGGCTGATGTGGAGAGAAGTTTTTAGAGGCATTTTGTTGTCTTCTTTAGCTGACATCATATTAGCTAACATTAGCTACAGCCACATTTTGAATTCTGCGACTAACAACTGTCACTTTCTATTTGTCGTTCGGACTGGCTCAAGACAAATTAGCTGGAAACCTACATTCAGCTATAACGTTAGGCTAGCTAGCTAGTTACATGTCTGCAGTTTCATTTTGCAACATATTATAATTAACTGCTTTGTCAGCTACCTACCTGACACAGAAGTCTGACTTGTGCCTGTGTTTCAAGCGGCAAGATGTGGATACGTTGCTATCAGTCAAACCATGCAATATAATTGCCAGCCAAGCTTTCTTTCTGGGAACCTAACTTCCGTGTAACACGATTAACGCAACTAGATAACATTCCAAAAAAGGTTAACATAGCTAACTATTGTCAGAGGCACATCTTGCTTTAAATTTGTTTGTATTTAAATAACGTTACACATTTTAAAACTAAAATTTTCACTGAATGGAGAAAAGCTTACAGTAAAAAAAAAAATTCTCCCCATCGGGGATGCAAAAGAACCAGAAAAAAAAAAAATGTCTCCCCATGTCACCTTAGGGGACGCAAAACAACCAGAATTTCTAATACATGTGAATTTGACAGAAAGTAAAAATAAATTCATGTGCGAATTGATATTGAGAATCTACATTTAGTGGAATTGTGAATTTATGTATAACCTACGCATGGTCCTGAGCAGGTGTAAAGTTTGTTCGTACGTCTGAACAAATCTCAGATACGAAAATGTTGATGAATGCCAAAATATGGACACAATTACTAATACGAACGATTTACGTGCAAATAATTTCTGCTCACGTTTCCTGAACGAGGCCCAATGAGTCCAAACAACAATTGTGTAACTCTCTCAATACTTTTGAATTTCACTGCACATATATGAGATAAAATATAGGCATTGAAATAATGTAAGGAATATTGTGAAAAATTTAAATACAGGTATCCTGAGGCTATAATAAAACGAGAAAATGATTTTGCGGCTGAAATTTTCTGTTCAAATACTTCAATAAATATAGAGGTGAGAAAAATAACAGAGGAAGACTCAGACAAATAGAGCAAAGACTTGGACTGAAATCTTGATATGAATATTAAAAATTATGAGTGTTGTACACAGTGTCAGATCTACTCCTTGGCTCACTGAGGTCTACTTACAGTGGAGGAAATAATTATTTGATCCCCTGCCGATTTTGTAAGTCTGCCCACTGACAAAGAAATTAAGGGTCTATAATTTTAATGGTAGGTTTATTTTAACAGGTTTATTCTGTGAGAGACAGAAAATCCAGAAAATCACATTATATAAAATATATAAATTGATTTGCATTTGATTGAGTGAAATAAGTATTTGATCCCCTACCAACTAACAAGAATTCTGGCTCCCACAGACCGGTTAGATTAGTCCTCTCGCTTTAAGAAAGTACTCCTAATCTCAACTTGTTACCTGTATAAAAGACACCTGTCTCAACTCGTTACCTGTATAAAAGACACCTGTCCACAGAATCAATCAATCAGATTCCAACCTCTCCACCATGGGCAAGACCAAAGAGCTGTCTAAGGACGTCAGGGACAAGATTATAGACCTGCACAAGGCTGGAATGGGCTACAAGACCATCAGCAAGCAGCTTGGTGAGAAGGAGACAACTGTTGGTGCGATTATTCGAAAATGGAAGAAACACAAAATGACCATCAATCGCCCTCGGTCTGGGGCTCCACGCAAGATCTCGCCTTGTGGGGTATTGATGATCATGAGAAAGGTGAGGGATCAGCCCAGAACTACATGGGAGGCACTTGTTAATGATCTCAAGGCAGCTGGGACCACAGTCACCAAGAAAACCATTGGTAACACACTAAGCCGTAATGGATTAAAATCCTGCAGCGCCCGCAAGGTCCCCCTGCTCAAGAAGGCACATGTACAGGCCCGTCTGAAGTTTGCCAATGAACACCTGAATGATTCAGAGAAGGCTTGGGAGAAAGTGATGTGGTCAGATGAGACCAAAATCGAGCTCTTTGGCATCAACTCGACTCGCCGTGTTTGGAGGAAGAGAAATGCTGACTATGACCCCAAGAACACCATCCCCACCATCAAGCATGGAGGTGGAAACATTATGCTTTGGGGGTGTTTCTCTGCTAAGGGGACAGGAGGACTTCACCGCATCGAGGGGAGGATGGACGGGGCCATGTACCGTGAAATCTTGGGCGACAACCTCCTTCCCTCAGCCAGGACACTGGAAATGGGTCGTGGATGGGTCTTCCAGCACGACAATGACTAAAAACATACGGCCAAGGCAACAAAGGACTGGCTCAAGAAGAAGCACATTAAGGTCATGGAGTGGCCTAGCCAGTCTCCGGACCTTAATCCCATAGAAAATCTGTGGAGGGAGCTGAAGCATCGAGTTGCCAAGTGACAGCCTCGAAACCTTAAGGATTTGGAGAGGATCTGCAAAGAGGAGTGGACCAAAATCCCTCCTGAGATGTGCGCAAACCTGGTGACCAACTACAAGAAGCGTCTGACCTCTGTGCTTGCCAACAAGGGTTTCTCCACCAAGTACTAAGTCATGTTTTGCTAGGGGATCAAATACTTATTTCACACAATAAAATGCAAATCAATTTATATCTTTTATATAATGTGATTTACTGGATTTTTTTTTTGATATTCTGTCTCTCACAGAATAAACCTGTTAAAATAAACCTACCATTAAAATTATAGACCGTTCATTTCTTTGACAGTGGGCAAACTTACAAAATCGGCAAGGGATCAAATAATTATTTCCTCCACTGTACATAATGCTCATTTTAAAAGGGAAATTATATCTATTATTTACCATTCATTTTTCTCTGTGTTACTGCAGGAATCCTGAGGTTTTTCTTGACTTAAGGAGTCTCAGATACTTCCTGATTCCATATCAGTCGATGTCTCCTTTATAAAAGCAATTTAAAAGTATTTAAAGTACCTTGAACAATAACATGTATGAAATATTAATTTGGGCGCTATTATAAACATAGTCATTATGTCTGTAAAGCTTAAATGTTCATTAAATGGGATGTACTTAAGGGATATCTCCCTCTAGCCAAGAAAATTAAGCTTAATGTTTCTCAGATTTTGATATACTCTGTAACTGTGACATGATATTACACTGATGGTTGAGCGTCATAATTTTCCAGCACAAGCAATTTATTTATATTTAAACCATAACAAATCCATGGCCTTTACAGTGAATCAACAGCATGATCAAATATGTAGAACTAGGGCCCCATCTTACACCCGGCGCTAAGCAGCGCTAACTCAAACACAAGTGTCTTTGTTATCTTACACCCAGCGCAGGGTTCATTATAATGTCTAGCGCTCACATTGTTTAAATACCATGTATTCTTGCACCCATTGCAAGTGAACTGGGTGTGTTGGTCTTAAGATGAGGAGTGGCCAGGACCATTTTTGGCATATTGCTATCTTGAGCCAGCAGAAAGCGCTTGCGCTAAAACCACCACAAACCTGGTCTAAAGCCTTGTCGAAGTTGTTTACATGTTATTTTAAGGGCGCATATAAGTGCATCTACATAGGCGTGTGCACAATGCGTGTACACCCTCCTTTCTGTTACACACAGGGGTGCGCACAAGCATGACTAAAAATATCAAGATTACAATGTGAAATATTATTTTGTAGGCTATATCAAAAAATGCATAATAATAAAAGGGTCCATAGGTCAAAGACCACATACCTGTCCCTCAGCGAAGGAGAATGCCACATTAAATGCCGCATCAACATCCAGGCGATGTGCGACGGTACGTGTAAGGTTACATGTATAGACTATTCACAATTAGGCTATCCTGGATCAAACTATATTTGCCAATAATTCCTGTAATTTCTGGAGGGACAATCTTCTGTGGCAATGGCTATCCATTGAAAAGGAGCTGATAACGCCTATATCAAGCCTAATGCTCAAATTGTCATTTACACCTAATGCGTGAATTGTCTGTCAGGGTGCAGTAGGGACTCAGACGGTACCTAGAAAAATAAACCGAAGTTTATTAGTGGCAAAAGCCACGAGGAAAAGGCAGAATCGTAGTCAGGAACAGGCAAGGGTCAAAACCAGGCAGCCACGGCAAAAGTACAAAAACACAATCCAGGAAACGAAGTCAAAAAACACAATCCAAAAGTCGGGAAAACAGAAAGCAGGCACACGTGGAAACTAGTAAAGCAGGGGGTCAGACAAGGCTTGTAGCGAAACAGAGAAGACATTCAACTGTGACGAACACGCACTGAACACAAGATAGAGTGGAACTTAAATACACAGAAATAACGAGCAAACGAGAGACAGGTGAACAGCAGGGCAGGTGAGACACATAAGTAATCAGGAGCTGACACAAAAGGCGGGGCGGACACAATGGGGAAGTAAACACAAGAGCACATGGCTGGGAGATGGCAAACAACACACAAATAAAAATGCACATGACCGAAACAGACGTAACAGAAAAAACACTATACAGACTCAAATACTGACATTGTCATTCAATGGAAAACTTGCGCACTGCAATAGACGGACATTCGAGTTCTGAAAATGCGCTTCACATGTCATTAGGCTACAATACAACTCTGTTCATAGGCCTACAGCCTGTAAGTAAATAGAATGGTTTTCACTGAAAAAAGTTCAAAACCTTGTCCAGTGAATATTGCATTTATTGTTTTTCAAATAGCCTAGGCTATAGTTTCCGGGATTCGCTGTGCTACCGTTAAAAAACTGAGATAAATTTCACCATGTTAACTGAATTTTTGACTTATTCTTCGTCCTTCATATTTTTTGAATTACAGTAACCAGGCTTCCATACTCTCAGCTTATTAAAACGCTGATTTCACCTGTTATAGGCCTACCATAACTAAACAAAACAATTTTAAAGAGAACAATTAATTCACAATTCATTTTAATGCCATTCTCTGCATGTGTGCTTTAACTTCATGCAGGAGCAGGTCTGTTTCACCTGCTTTAAATTGCACTTTTCACGGTTTTCCCAGGAAAGCGGACTTGTTTTAAAGCAATAAGCTGCTAGTAAAACGTTTCCATAAGCAGGACATTATAAAACAAGGGAAAATATGCGTGGACCTCTGGGTTGCCAATCTGACAGCTTTATTGTATTTAGTGTCATCATTAAGGCTAAATAACGGTGTTTATGTTATTAATCACTATTAGAATGCAGGTAATGAAGCTTGAACTTCGAGACCTCCATGAGAACATCCTCATGGAATGGGTGCTTGACAATGCCTCATTGCATAATCAAACGAAATTTGTTAAACAAGCAGGCTAATTTGGCGTTTTCTAAGGTGAGACGGAAGCCATTGGTAGCTTATTCTCAGCGGTTGCAGGTGCTTTTAATGAAATTTAACCACATATATTTAGTAAAGTAACAGCACTGTCGGGAATTACCGGGAACTCATAATGGTTAGTCAGAATAATATTGATCATACTATTGATCCATATAGCCTATTCCTTGATCGCACTAAACACGCACGAGCATGTCTGTTTCGCCATCATATAAGCAATCCGCCAAGGTGGAAAAGCAGGCTTTTAAAGAGAATTGGATATGACATTTTGATTGGTTTATTGCATGTCACGCCCAAGACACACCTATAATTAATGAAGAGACTAGGTTCAGCCCATTTGCGCGTTGCCCCGTGCTTAGCACTCAAAAAATTCACTGTGAAACTAGCAAAAGTGGACACGCCCTAAATGCACTTTACGCCATGCGTTTAGACAAAGCACTAAGATCGCCAAGATAGAGCGCCTAGTGTAACTAGCCATCAAGCAAAAAGTCACTGACACTGTGATGCGCAATTGTGCTCTTTGCTGACCATTGTTTCATTCAACACACCTCTCAATCAGACTTTTTTCCCCCAAGTACTCTGTCTGTCTTGTCCCATGTTTATTTTTTCTCCTTTTTATCACTGACCCTGATTGGTGTATTTTTTTTCTCAAACACTCCATAATGATGTTTCCCCCCACGAAACCGCACAAGGTTTTACAACAGTCCTTCAATTCTCATGATTCTTTTCATTTCAGTGGTTCTTTACGCTCTGCTCCCATTCAAACTCCACCACACCCCCGTGTAGGCCTGTCAGGCCGGGTATTTTCAGTTTGTGTGGCTGCCGCTGTGAGATGAGAAATCATATAGCTGTGAAACTCTGCCTCCTGGGCGGTGCGTCCAGTTAAAGCATAATTCCTGGCACAGTGATTCAGCCCATGGTCCGGAATCAAGTCCTTTAATAGAGACACATGCACAACTTTTCAACCAGAAGGTGTGTATACCTGACAAACAACTTCTGACTGAAACGTTGTGGACTGGGTCTCCATTAAACACTGATTGGGAGTATTCTTCAGTGTGCGGCAATCAGTTTTTCTTATGTTTCCACCCATTTATTTACCCTGCAACTGTCTGGAAGTTTTAGATGTGCGTACATTCTCTCCTCTTTTGGAATCAATTACTGACTTTGAAAGTGCATAGTGCTGGAAGTCTTTTGGGTTCACATATAACTGTCTCCAGTGCTGTATAATAATGGAGAAGTAGCATTTTGTCGAGTTGTCCCCTTATTATTCTTATTATTCCTATATTTACAATCTACATCCTGTAACACAGTACAGTAGAACGAGATGTGGAAACAGCCAGTCATTCCCACTGCAAACATGAATTATACATACTGCGATAATGTACTATGGGCTTATCTCAAGTGATAGTCTGGCTCACTCTGACTTTATAACAATTTGCAAATGAAACACACACAGAATATATGCATTATTGCATTTAGGTCTTTACAATATAGTTTTCTAGACTGCAGACAAGACAAGATTTCAGGCCGGGTAGCAACAGCAAAGAACGCAATGACAGAATACGAGGTTGAAATAACAGGGAGAGAAACTTCCTTTCGGTAAGGCCAGCAGTCAAGGCCCAGCAAGAAACTGGCAGAAGTTTAAAAGGTTTCCTAACAAACCATCACTCTCCGTTTATTAAAAAGGAAATACTGTGTAAGTGCCTGTTCCTTACTGCTCCAACGTCCCATAATCCCCTCTGCAAGCAAACAAGTTATGGGATATCAGAGTGATCAGATTGAAGGTGGGTACAGGGGGTTATCAAAAAGGGCATCTGTGAAAATCAGTGTTATCTCCAATGTATTCCCCTGCAAAGTAAAAATGCTCCGATCAAAGAACAAAAAAAATCACATCTCAGTGCAGCTCATTTTAAACATGCCTGCCCCTGTATGTGTGATAAAGAAAACACTCCAAGCAAGTCCATATGGTTTTAAAGTTCATAAACGTGACCTTGGAGTGTCAGAGTCACTTAAATTCTGCGGATCTCTGTACTCACATCACCCACTAATGCACTTAAAACAAAGAGCAGAGTTAATGAAAGGAAGCTGCAATATAGTGCGATCTAATCATAACTGTTATCAGCACTTTTTTTCCGTGTGGTTGCCGAGGTTGCGGGGTCTTTTCCCACTCAAATCACAGCGGTCGCATAGTGTCATGTGACCCAGACACTTGAGAGTGATGTCTATCAGTTAGATGAGGTTGCTGAGTGTATTTACCCAGCATTTGAGAGCATTTGAGCTCAGACTATGTGAATCCACTACAGTCAGTGATGTCACCCCCTGTTGTCATTGGCAGGTTTGATAAGTTCCCAGCGCAAGGGAACAAGGGTCTTCGGTAGAGTGCACTAATTGCGGCTCTCGTCAGGGTGTTGTGATGGGGAGCTTTAAAGGTCATGGGTTTGCTCTTCGCTTTGACCATGTTGGCTACAGTACATTAACTCACTTCCCGAGGACCGCAGCAGCCCTCCCAACGGTCTTTCTGAATAACAGGACAGAATGCAGCTATGAAAGGCTTCCCAATAGTTCAGACAGATACAGCTCGCAGGTCCTCGTTTGCTTCCTCCTCATCTCCGATTTCGAGTATGTACATCTACTTCAAAAAAAGAAAGCTAGCTGAATATGACCTTCATTTTGTGCTTCAGACAGATAAAAATAACATGTAAGTGCATACAAGCACAAACACGTACTGATGTATACTAAATAAATAAATAAATAAAACATTGGATGTAAAAAAATAAAAAATATCCCGAAAATAATGTAGTGCAACGTGAAACTGAAAAGCTGTAATATGGCTACTGTAAATTATATTAATAAACCATGGATGCATATTTGAATTTTCAATTAGACCTTTAATTAGAATGTAATTATTCAAATTATTAAATGTTCATTCTATATAAAATTTATATGACATTTTATTTGTTTCTGATTATTATATTTATTTCTTCTAATTATGAAATGTATGTTTGTTCTATGTTTTGTTTGTTCAATATTTTGACATGTTCATTGAAATTATTGCTAAAGTACTGTCATGTCACTGGTTTTTTCATCTGGAAAATTTTGAATGACACTGAAAAATTCTGTTACATTTAATTCACCCCGTTCCATTCAGCTTTCAGTTCATATAGCCTATTTCAGTGCATGCCATTGCTAACAATGGGATGATACATTTCTAAATATGTGCGTATACTTACATACAAAAAAGTTTGTGCAAAAAACTTACACCGGATTCATCAAACCGTGCAGAAAGGCAGATTTGCTTTTATTCACATGCGCATGTTCATACATGTTCCGATTAATCGTAAATGACCCGTGCATGGTTATATAGCGATTAGTATGAATCCACGCCCATGAATTGCCATATATGGAAGTTGCAAATTCCATTTACAGGTGCACACAAATTCAAAATGGCCCAGAAAAATCTAATGAAAGCATTATTCTAACACTGAAATCAAAGTTTAATTAGTAGAAAAATTGTTTTGTCAGTACTGGTGTCATAGGAACTGGTAAAGTAAAAAAGGCCTGGCAGGAGATAACATGTGGCTTCAATGCAAACTGTCATGCAAACTGTTAAGAAAATGAGAAAAAATGGATCAACATTAAATTGGAGGTGAATAAACAAACAGCTGCGTGAAGAAACAAACAGCTGCGTACAAAAGCACCACAACTACAGGAAGTTTCCAAGGACGAGCAATCTGACTAATATAGTTTTTACCAACAAGCCAGCCATTCTCCAAACGAGTGCCAACTGAACTGCCCCGCAGAATTAAGCTCTCGTGGGTCCCACCCAATGCATTTCGTATCACATATGAGCTGCACATTGATGGAGTGATAGCCCTTTCTATTCATATACGCAACCCCTAATGATTACCTTCTCACCAAAGGAGAGCCAACTCCTCCAACAGCACAAGATCAACCATCGCAACGCTGGCTACAGACCTGTAAGGTTTATAGCTAATTTTGTTCAATGGTTAAATGTGTTTTAATGATCATATTTAACATCATATAGCATTTAAATTTTTATCAGGTTAGAAAAATAGTAGCTACAGGGAGCATTCATTACGTGATTGATCTAATTAAACAAGTTTATAGCCTGCAATTTATTAATAGGCCTAATTCAAAGTGTTTGCTTTTTCCAATTGTAATTTATTATATTCGCATTGTGCATTTCAAAGGCTACATTTAGTTTTGCTTTTAGCATAAAATCTAAACAAATTAATATTCTACTTCACATTCAGAAGCTATATGTACCGGGCTTTTGAATTTACGAACTTGGCACGCGTGGTGCTGAGCAAGTTTATTTGTACGCACAAACAAACTTTGATGAATGCCAAACTTGATGAAAAATTCTAAACTTGATGAAAAAAAAGTGTCTTCAAACTTCCTTTTCTAGTTTTTATTATCATTATTATTATGAGTAGTACCAGCATTCGCAGTAGCAGTAGTAGTAGAAGCCTAAACTTGGCATTGATGTAGATTTTACACAAGGTTACCTGAAAATTAAGCCACCCGTGCAACATTTGGTCTGGTTAGTTAAATATTTCATCAATATTTTTTCAATTCCCTTCTTCAAGGTGGCAATATCATTTATTTCTAGCTATGCTCGCATCAATGATGAAATTGTACTCGTATTGAACATGATCTTGTTCCCCCGCCTTAATGTCGTTGTTTTTCATAATGAAGTTCATGTGTTTGATAAGCCTTGTGGCTGCCCATTCTGTGAGCTTTCCCTCCTCTCAGTCTGCTCCCTAGCCTGTCCACGCTCCGCACAGCAGGCCAGGTGCAGCGCCTCTTCCGCCGTCAAAGGTTTTCTGATCAAGCATCGCTCTCACCTGATTCCATAATGAGCCTTTCTTTCATTCTTTACGCTTTAGCCACGGGGGAGCATATCAACGCCGAGGAACACTCTTCACACCGTCTCTACCTCTTTCAGGGAGGAATGTCCCTGGGTTTCAGCTATGTTTGTGATTTCATGATTTCTCAGGAGAAGCGTGGTGAGAGGAGTCGGTCCCAATAAGGGGGCGGGGGGGGGGGGGGGGGGCGTTTTGAGGGATCGTGGCGGCACATGCTTTTCTGTGTGTTAAACCAGCTGAAGGCTGAGGTTGGAAGAGGACAATCTGTAACAGTGCAATCTGAATACAGTGAAGTCGCACAGTAAAGACCTTGAAAAAAAGCAAATAACCTATCAGCGCATTCACCCATGAATAAAAATAAATAAGACACAAGTACCTGGTATGTAAATGAAACTAAAAGTGTGTGCATGTGTGTGCGTGTGTGTGTGTGTGTGGCAAGAAGGTGAGTTGGAAGGCTGGTTCTAATTGTAGATATACAGCGGTAACATTCAATTCGTAATGACAGTAATTATTTTTCCTTCATGATAGTTATTTCATCCCGTATTTTTAAAACAGCTTTTCCCTTCACTCCAGCAGCAGACTTTTAACAATGATACTGCCACTGCCTTGTATTATGTGTCTCAACAGGCAGAGCAGCAGGTCAGCTAATAAAGGCCATGTTGTATGATCTGGACCTGAGGAAAATTTCATGGTAGATAGTATGCAAGAGACCGTTTTTACTCCCGTGATGCCAATTAGCAGTTTACTGGTGTGATCGCAAACTGCAGTGTCTCTGTAAAACCATCCTTTTCATGTTTGCATCGCACCCACCGACCTATCATCTACAAGCAAAAGACATGGTGAGTATAGATCTAGAGGACGCTTCTCACTCACTAGAGAGTACAATAATTACCCTTCCATCTAAGTATATTTAGGCATCCCTAAACATCTGTTTGGTCCTCAGCATAGATATTTTGGAGTAGCATATTAAATTAAGAGCAATTGCGTATGTCTACATTAGAGGAAGGGAAAAAAATGGTTTGAAACATCTTATCAATTAGGTTTGAGCATTACATCTTCTCAAGATTAACTCTGATCAAGGAGTCATTTCCCTCCTGATGGACTGCCGATCAATAAGCACACTGCATTTAGATTAGAATTGACCTTTGTGATGGCTTTCGGAGGATTTGTTCGGCTCTTTTGCTGGCTGTATTGTTCAGAGTTCCTCACGAGTACATTGTTCTCGTGAGGAATATTTGAAACGGGTCTTTTGATGATGATCATTTGATCTTGTACATACAGAATGAGATTCACTGCAGAGGCCACTGCAAATGTGAATCAGGTTTATAAACCAGGGAAGTACAGTGGAAAATGAAGAATTGTCACAAACAGAACACATTGCCAAGCCAAATAATCTGTGCCATTCCATTAGTGCTTTTTAAAAATATCCGCATTTCAAATTACAAAAATAAATTCTAAACTGGCATGGCATGAATCAGAAGTCTGTGCATAATTTGGATCATGATGAACTGCAGGCATGTTAAAGAGTAAGTGTGCCCACTGTCTCAGCCTGTCTCCGCCTACTACACAATTTTGAAAAATACTTTATGGGGTGAGTGAGTGAGTGAGGGAGAGGGGGAGAGTGGGGGCGGAGTAGGTGTGTCCATCGTCATTTGCATAAATTAACGTACAATGTACAAATGATTTTGTATAACTCGGATCAAACTGTCAAACTAGATGTTGCAGATCAGATATGAATCAAGAATTAGCAACTGCATGGCCTATTTATCGCCTCAAATATTTTCAGAAACATATTTTAGTGGACTATTTAGGTGGAATAAGAGAGTTTATGAACAGGACGCCACGTTTAAAAACGTGGAGCTGAAACCAAAGGACCGTAGTGCGTCTAACCAATCAGGTGCCAGTTATTTCCGTTGTGGGCGGCAACAATTATCCATACATAGAGGTACCTCCCAAGAGTTACTCTGACATCACGATTGGGGCAGGGGCAGAGTGGGGAGCAGAAAGAAAATTTCAACCGTTAGAGGGCAGCACCAAGACGCTTTTCTACCAGTTTCTTATGATATACAATATTATTTCAGAATTGTTGAAATAACAGAATGGATGAATAAGTTTCATTATATGGTAGGCATACAAACACGTTTACAGCTTAAAAAAATATAAATAAAAAAGTGATCTAGAGTGTACTTACCCTTTAATTAAATTATGATTTATGACTGATATCATATCATAGCTGCTGGTCTGATCTAAGACCTCCCCAAGCTCAGCCAAATCACTCCCCTTCTTATCTCCCTCCACTGGCTACCTATTAGGTCTCATCAAATTCTCCCTGAGTTTGACTTGCTTGTAGTAGTTTATTTACTTGATTTTGAAACTGTGCCTCTGCGAACAAACTATTTTGGTTTGCACTCTTCACAGTCAACATTGCATCAGTACATCCCGATACAAGTGATGCACACAAGTTTAAAAGTGACATGAAAAACAGCGCATTCCTTATAACACTGCCGAAGGCTTCGTTCAGCCGGCGTCTCTGTACATGTACCCCTCTGCTCCTACTATCGCTCCGGAACCGCCTCCTCGGTGGTTCAAGCACTGGCTGCCGCTGCTGTAAATGGGTTAACATGAAAGAAAAGATTCACTGAAACAACACAACTTCAGTATGACACATTTATTTTTGAATTTCGACACACACATTTCTTTGCAGTCTTTTCAGATCTAATCGTTTAATTACTGAACTGAGGGCATGAGGACATTTCAGGCAAGTGGGGAATTAAGTAAAATACATCTATTTGTACATGCCGTTGTTTAATGTTCAGCATTCTGAATACTGAACATGAGTGGTATTTCATGCTAAAACTCTTTGCATATTCTACGTTTAGCAATTGTCAACTTAATTGCCAAATTAATTGACAGGCAGTGGAAAGTGGATATATACTGTATATGTCTTGTGTAAATATTCAACTCAATCAATTAGATTAAAATTTAAATCTAGTTTATTAAACATTATAACACCAAGATAAAGACAGGACATGGTTTGGAACAGTTCTGGTTCAAAACCTGTTTTTGATCGTCTCCAGAATTTTGATAGAGCTTGCAATAGGCATAAAATTATGCAAATGCGCAATTAAGTTTACTGGGCAGTATTTGGTCTGATCATGCAGTGCTCATCTTCAAGTGGACAAATATAATGAAAAAATAGGGCAGTTCTGAAATGTCTGATCGATGAAACATCCTTGCTTGGGTGACAGAAATTGACTTTTTGAGGGCATGAGCTCTGGCAGGAAATATTCTGACAAGAAGGGCTAATCATAATTAGTTAATTATAGATTGTTGTTCACAACTGCTTCTTCGGTTTTACACACCGGTACCGTCTGGAAAGGACAGCTTTCAGTCAACTTGCTGCATGATCTTGGAATACCTAAAACTAAAAAAGTAAAACTGGAACATTACATCATCTGAATTAAATAAGATGCCACATCTTTTTACATCTGCGTTGAAAATATTTTATCAATATTTTTTAACAATATCGTGATTGTATTGTAAAATCCCTGTCATTGTCTTACCAGGTCGTTCACTCAGAAGAGAATATGCTGATTACATTACAATCAAATCAAAAATGAATTTTCACCTCATGATTGCAGCGTGTTTCCAATTCCATTCTCCTAACCGGCCCTGTTGTGTTTCACTCTGGCTCTACCTTCATCTCATTTCACCAAGTTCCTCCCTCTCTCCATCCGCACATGTCCACTTTTTACCCTTCTGGACAGGATGTCTTATACATGGCAAGAATGACATAATTATGGCCAGCATCATGTGATAGCCTAGCCCCTGTTCTTCAAGTTCCCAGAAAAAAAACTTTATTCATTTTAATGGCCAAACTTCCCTGCTTTTCAGGAATCTTCTGAAAATGTAAGCAGGCTTTTTGGAAGCAGGCAAAGGTGAACCCAGCTGGAGAGGGCAGGGGTGGTGCTAGAGTACTTAAATGGGGTGCTACTTGGGGGATTGTCAGTGATGCAGAGAGAGAGGCATTGGCTACAAGATGAGTCACACTGCTGGACACCAAAATGCCCAGACCACACTGCTTCCTGCCAGCGTACACAGCACCAGATAAGAGCATATCTCTGCAAACCAGATACACAGGCAATTTAACATAGCAGGTGAAAAGAGATTCCTTGTCAGCTGTAATTAAAATGTAGATTCTGTTTTCCAAAAAACCAAAAACAACCTTGATCTCAAAAAACACATTTATTAATGATTAACTTACCCAGATAACAAGGAAACCTATAGTAATATGTTTATTTACACCCCGTGAACTGCATCCAATAAATATTCTTGGTAGTATATCACCCTAAATATATTTATGCAATATAAACATGTGGCATTCATTTCAGATACATTTTACCACAAAAGGAAAGTGTACCTGTACCTCAATTCATATGAGATGAGCACTTTTTCATTTCTGTGAGTGCAAAGCAGAAAACAATGCCTAACTGAGTGGCTTTTATAATTTGATATCATAAATGTGTTTTGGTAGCGCCAGCTCAATAGCTCAACACTCACACCCAAATGGAGCATACCTATAAAGCACCCTTCGCCTGAAGGGCTTCTTATGGCATTAAGGCAGTTTTCATCAAATGGGGCAAATTCACCTTATTTCCTGTCTTGGTTTATAGAGCTTCTTTGATTTTGGTTACACAGCTGCTGTATTAACAACACATAGACAAGGCTTACACCCTTTGTAGCTATAGCTAATGGGCAATTTTCAACAACAAAAAAAATTGTGTTTTTTCTAGCCTTTGCTATGGAACATTTTTGGGTCAAAGGAAGGAAATCACTAAATCTACAGGAAATTTCACGGCAAAACAGTCACGTACAGTACGAGGTTCTATGCATCTTAAATACTTTTATCTTGTGGATTTATGTCAAAGGTAGTGGGATCCATCTGTGCTTTAGAAAAAAATTACTTGAGAAAAAAAACTACATCAATGACAGATATACAAATGAAAGTACAAATGGCAGAACCACAATCAAACAGTTGGTGTTCTGGGAGAAAAAACATATGTTGCCGCAGAATTAAAGAATTAAAGGTACTTTCATTTTTTATTAGAACACCAATCATTAACATTATATAGTAAGAGGTCCCTTCTTTGTGTGTGTGTGCAGGTGTGTGTGTGTGGGGGGGGGGGATCACTCACATATGAAATTGGAATTAATACAATTTCAATTAAAAATCAGACGTGTTAACAAGTAAAGCAGTGCTTATTCACTTATCATAAGGAGATTGATTTTGCACAATCCATTTAAGCACAGTTCAGTCAGACTCAAGATTTGAAAGAAACACTATTTTATGGAGATTTAACGCGAAAGCAACTTTTGGCATCAAGGCTCTGCCTCTTATCGCTCCCCTGTTTGCTTAACATTAAGCCAGCCGAAACGATAACAGGAAGTGACCGCTACAATCCCCCCGACGGGGATCATAAAAGAAGCAGAGCGCACAGGTGGATTCTGGGATGGTGGTGGGATAGCACGGCAGCAGCAGCCTGGCAGAATGAGCAATAAATCAACAGTTAAGGTTGGTGATTTAAACAGCCCTCCATTTTAAGGCGTAGCATCATGTGAGTTGACGTGCGTTGGTGCTTCTCGAGTTGCCGGCCCGAACTAGCTCCATAAGCCTTGCATAATTTATAGCGGCTGGCTCGTTTAAAGTATTCTTTGGTCCCTAAGCAGAAGCGTCATTGGTTTCACCTTTCTTGTTAAACTGTTGTATTCATATACCTCTCTTGTTTGGTAGCAAATATTTTTTCAGCCTTTCAATCTCCAAGACCTTTTACCAAAAATTGCAACTGTTTGTAAATTTAGTAATAAACAAGCTGGTAAGTTCCAATTATCTAACCCCTGTAAAAACACTTAAATCAACCCTAACACAATGCATTTTACTTTGATAGAGTACATTTAATCTCTTACATAAAAACTCTCAAGATTTAATTTCATGCAGAAATTTTACTGTGTACCAAGACCACTGTCAATTCACCGAAGAGAGTCAAAGTCTCTGCGCAACTAATTCCCATAAAAACCAGCTCAATGCTGGAAATAAATCATCGGTTGACATCACACATGGGCACAACTAAGTAGACGGAAAGTAAATTCCATCACATTCACATTAATAACGATGATGAGACTATTGGGCGTTTGTTCATTAGACGTTGAGGCAAATCCCTTAGGTTTGGCACCTGACAAATCCATAGCAAGAGAAAACCTTCATAAAATTATAGATTGCATTAATAAAAACATCTTTTTTTTGCCCGGGATGTATAACAATGAGACTGATGTAATTACCAGACACAATTATGCACCGTCGCTCACATTGTCTATGACATGAATACAAATTTACTGTAGACAAATTCTACTCCCAGTACTGCCATAATAGAGACATGTCAACATAGTCCTTGCACAAAAAGAGCAATTATGAGAAGCAATGGGTTTGCTGTTTCCTCATCCCTGGCACACATTTTTGTCATGAGACATACAGCATTTAATATTATTGTCATTTAATTTTTTCCCATGAATCATAAACAAAGGGCAGGATCGCATATTCATTCACAGCTGAAAAAACATTGCGTATGTTCACGAAGGCAGGAATAAGCAATCTATCGATTGGAACATTCCAACATACTGGTACTGTATCTGGGTTTAACGCGCTTTAGCAGGAGTGTTCCTTCCTGCTATGGCCAATTATGCGCTGCCCTGCGGGGCTGCCTACCACAGTTTGCACCGGCACACTCAAGATTCAGCGCCAAACCAAGTGCAGTGTATTAGCATGGTGAGCCAGCCCATAGCCCTATCAAAGTGTTTTACATGAGGGGCATATCAATTTCATTTCTCAGACTGATTTACTTGTGGTATCTCCAGATAGTTTGAGGTGGAGGGACTAGGGAACACGGACTTAGTCCAGCTTTTTTCCCGTAATGTCCACGGTATGCACTTTATGGGTTAAACAGAACTGCATGTACTGTACCTAAGTCCCTTGCAGAGTAAAATCAGTTGTTTGTTAATAATTTTGGGGTCTGTCTAATCATTTCTTGCACCTCCTTGGATCATGTCAAAATGTTATTGCTTAATACAATTCTACAATATTTTTTAAAAATTTATTATTGAATGCTGCGCTGATCATATCCAATTTGCACCTCTATTTGGAACGGCCAATCATCTGCAACCACGGTCGCGTACATTGCGTGAACCAAACTGCCGATTCTGGAGGGTTTAGACATCCTCGGTTCTCTTCCAAAAACGTGAGGTGTGGCCAGCTGCTTATTTTCACGCCGCAGACTACCGCCAAGCTCGCATGGAGTGGAGTCGGAGGAAGGACCTATCGTATGCAGCTTTGACTGAAATCTATGGGCAGCCGAGCGACCAGTATGCGCTGCTAGATTTGCATTGCCCTATGGAGAAAGCACCCAGAGGCATCAGTGGCATGGTCTGGATTTGAGGCCGTGAGACTCGTCCATGCGCCACAGTGTGGTGCCTTAACCGAATGAGCCCATCTAGCAGCCCCAATACAATTATAATAGATAGGCCTCCTTGGGCCAATGCATCAAGCATACAAACCTAATATTTAGAACCCTAGATGAAAAAGTTCCGCTTAAGGCCATTTTAATTGGTCCCCCGAGTCTTGCTCACTGGGGACCTTAGCAATACTACACATACACAGCCATATGCACAAACACACACACACACACACACACACATAGCTGCACAGGCACACGCATACAAACACCACGCACATACACTAAATCTACAGGAGGGAAAGTAATGCTATATTCTGGGACATGAGCCATATGCAGTAAATACCATTACATTACAATCACTTAGCAAAAGTGGACACTGCTCATTAAATATGGGTCTCTTTACTGTCTAACTGTCCCTCTCCTATGATATCACATCCTGTCTGGACTTTAAAGCATTGGATATAGACATGCTGTGTTCTGCTATGCCATTGTGTGGTACGGTACGATCAAAAGAGTGTAAACATTGTAGTTCAACCTCACATGCTGAATGACCTCAGGCAGCACTGACATTTTCTTATTTATTAAATTAAAAATAAATAAATAGACGTAAATATTGTTGCATCTAACATCACTATAAAAAAAATAATCAGTGGTTATGGTAACCGTAAAATTAAATGAACACTAACATGAAAAATCTAATAAAGTATGTGATTTATGGGCTTCTAAAACGCATTTAACCGTCTACGACTGGTCTGGAGTAATCGTTAATCTACGAGCGTTTCAAAGAATGTCTTAAGTTAAGATGCTTTTGGGAAATGCATCCAAAGTTCAAGAAGCTTCGTTCGAAGGGTATTATGACGTCTTAGCCTAACTATGCTTTTGGGAAACGCACCCCTGATTGTTACCAATGCATATAGATATAGATATAAAAAAGGTCAAACATGCTGTGTTCTGCTATGCCATTGTGTGGTACGGTACGATCAAAAGAGTGTAAACATTGTAGCTCAACCTCACATGCTGAATGACCTCAGGCAGCACTGACATTTTCTTGAAAATTACGACAGAAAAAGCTAAACTTGAGGCCACAGAGCCAGCTCCTAGAGGAAGGCAGTGTATGGGAAAGACCCAACTGTAGATCTCATCAGATCATTTTTGTTTTTTAGATGAGACGAGGGTGAGAGAACTGGTGATGGATTATCTCTTTTCCTTTCCCTTCGGCTCTCTCCTTCCATTGATCCAAGTGAAATTTGAATAATCTGACTATTGCCCCTTTAGAAGAAACCTGAAAAAAAAACCAGGGTGCCCACCCTGCTCTGACGGGCTCTCGAGAGCTGCATACTTGTATACAGGCATGCAGGATTAATGATAACCAGCTCCAAAAAGCACACAGACACTCTACTTTAAAACAGTCAACACAAGGCAGATGGTGATCTCATTGGAAAAGAATCCCCAAAATGACTTTGTCTCTGTTATATTTAATCTGTAACAAATGTTCAGATTCTCTCTCTCTCTCTCTCTCTCTCTCTCTCACACACATGCACTCAGGCCCTCTCTCTCCTCTTCCAGTGTCGAGAGTGAAGCTGGAAGACGAGAGTGAATTGGGGGACGTATACCCCATTGTGATGCCCAATACATGGCTGGTTAGGCACGTCAAAGTTTCTTTTGAAATAAAATCTTACTTGTCTGAAACTTATTTATTTATAGGAATGGCTTTTATGGGTAATTTCCAAGTATATAAAAATAAGTAAATTAAAAATAAATAAATAAACGTAAATATTGTTGCATCTAACATCACTATAAAAAACAAATCAGTGGTTATGGTAACCGTAAAATTAAATGAACACTAACATGAAAAATCTAATAAAGTATGTGATTTATGGGCTTCTAAAACGCACTTAACCGTCTACGACTGGTCTGGAGTAATCGTTAATCTACGAGCGTTTCAAAGAATGTCTTAAGTTAAGATGCTTTTGGGAAATGCACCCAAAGTTCAAGAAGCTTAGTTCGAAGGGTATTACGACGTCTTAGCCTAACTATGCTTTTGGGAAACGCACCCCTGATTGTTACCAATGCATATAGATATAGATATAGAAAAGGTCAAACATGCTGTGTTCTGCTATGCCATTGTGTGGTACGGTACAATCAAAAGAGTGTAAACATTGTAGCTCAACCTCACATGCTGAATGACCTCAGGCAGCACTGACATTTTCTTGAAAATGACGACAGGAAAAGCTAAACTTGAGCCCACAGAGCCAGCTCCTAGAGGAAGGCAGTGTATGGGAAAGACCCAACTGTAGATCTCATCAGATCATTTTTGTTTTTTAGATGAGACGAGGGTGAGAGAACTGGTGATGGATTATCTCTTTTCCTTTCCCTTCGGCTCTCTCCTTCCATTGATCCAAGTGAAATTTGAATAATCTGACTATTGCCCCTTTAGAAGAAATCTGAAAAAAAAAACCCAGGGTGCCCACCCTGCTCTGACGGGCTCTCGAGAGCTGCATACTTGTATACAGGCATGCAGGATTAATGATAACCAGCTCCAAAAAGCACACAGACATTCTACTTTAAAACAGTCAACACAAGGCAGATGGTGATCTCATTGGAAAAGAATCCCCAAAATGACTTTGTCTCTGTTATATTTAATCTGTAACAAATGTTCAGATTCTCTCTCTCTCTCTCTCTCTCTCTCTCTCTCTCTCTCTCTCTCTCTCACACACATGCACTCAGGCCCTCTCTCTCCTCTTCCAGTGTCGAGAGTGAAGCTGGAAGACGAGAGTGAATTGGGGGACGTATACCCCATTGTGATGCCCAATACATGGCTGGTTAGGCACGTCAAAGTTTCTTTTGAAATAAAATCTTACTTGTCTGAAACTTATTTATTTATAGGAATGGCTTTTATGGGTAATTTCCAAGTATATAAAAATAAGTAAATTAAAAATAAATAAATAAACGTAAATATTGTTGCATCTAACATCACTATTAAAAAAAAAATCAGTGGTTATGGTAACCGTAAAATTAAATGAACACTAACATGAAAAATCTAATAAAGTATGTGATTTATGGGCTTCTAAAACGCACTTAACCGTCTACGACTGGTCTGGAGTAATCGTTAATCTACGAGCGTTTCAAAGAATGTCTTAAGTTAAGATGCTTTTGGGAAATGCATCCAAAGTTCAAGAAGCTTAGTTCGAAGGGTATTACGACGTCTTAGCCTAACTATGCTTTTGGGAAACGCACCCCTGATTGTTACCAATGCATATAGATATAGATATAGAAAAGGTCAAACAGGCTGTGTTCTGCTATGCCATTGTGTGGTACGGTACGATCAAAAGAGTGTAAACATTGTAGCTCAACCTCACATGCTGAATGACCTCAGGCAGCACTGACATTTTCTTGAAAATGACGACAGAAAAAGCTAAACTTGAGGCCACAGATCCAGCTCCTAGAGGAAGGCACTGTATGGGAAAGACCCAACTGTAGATCTCATCAGATCATTTTTGTTTTTTAGATGAGACGAGGGTGAGAGAACTGGTGATGGATTATCTCTTTTCCTTTCCCTTCGGCTCTCTCCTTCCATTGATCCAAGTGAAATTTGAATAATCTGACTATTGCCCCTTTAGAAGAAATCTGAAAAAAAAACCAGGGTGCCCACCCTGCTCTGACGGGCTCTCGAGAGCTGCATACTTGTATACAGGCATGCAGGATTAATGATAACCAGCTCCAAAAAGCACACAGACACTCTACTTTAAAACAGTCAACACAAGGCAGATGGTGATCTCATTGGAAAAGAATCCCCAAAATGACTTTGTCTCTGTTATATTTAATCTGTAACAAATGTTCAGATTCTCTCTCTCTCTCTCTCTTTCTCTCACACACAAATGCACTCAGGCCCTCTCTCTCCTCTTCCAGTGTCGAGAGTGAAGCTGGAAGACAAGAGTGAATTGGGGGACGTATACCCCATTGTGATGCCCAATACATGGCTGGTTAGGCACGTCAAAGTTTCTTTTGAAATAAAATCTTACTTGTCTGAAACTTATTTATTTATAGGAATGGCTTTTATGGGTAATTTCCAAGTATATAAAAATAAGTAAATTAAAAATAAATAAATAAACGTAAATATTGTTGCATCTAACATCACTATAAAAAAAATTATCAGTGGTTATGGTAACCGTAAAATTAAATGAACACTAACATGAAAAATCAAATAAAGTATGTGATTTATGGGCTTCTAAAACGCACTTAACCGTCTACGACTGGTCTGGAGTAATCGTTAATCTACGAGCGTTTCAAAGAATGTCTTAAGTTAAGATGCTTTTGGGAAATGCATCCAAAGTTCAAGAAGCTTCGTTCGAAGGGTATTACGACGTCTTAGCCTAACTATGCTTTTGGGAAACGCACCCCTGATTGTTACCAATGCAAGGTTCAAAAGTCAGCATCTATCATGGTATGGGGGTGTGTTAGTGCCCATGGCATGGGTAACTTGCACATCTGTGAAGGCACCATTAACGCTGAAGGGTACATATGCATTTTGGAGCAACATATGCCGCCATATAGATGACATCTTTTTCAGGGACGTCCCTGCTTATTTCAGCAGGACAATGCCAAGCCACATTCTGCACGTGTTATAACAGTGTGGCTTCGTACTCAGAGAGTGCGGGTGTTAGACTGGCCTGCCTGCAGTCCAGACGTGTCTCCTATTGAAAACGTGTGGCGCATTATGAAGCACAACATATGACAATGGAGACCCCGTACTGTTGAGCAGGTGAAGTCTAATATCAAGAATAGGAAAAAATTCTGCTTTCAAAACTACAACAATAAGTGTCCTCAGTTCCCAAAAGATTCCTGAGTGTTGTTAAAAGAAAAGGTAAACATGCCCCTGTCCCAACTTTTTTGGGACGTGTTGCAATATCTTGTCTTTGTACTGTTTTTAATTGAATACAAAAGACTCTTGATATCTTGTCATTGTATCCTTTCAAACTGAAAGTGCTAGAGTACAGAACCAAAATAAAAAAAAATGTCACTGTCCAATGAATTATGGTGCTCACTGTATATTAGCCAGTCTCACCTTTAGAGTGTTGCTGAATTATTGATCAGAATCACAACAAATCACCCGTCTTCTTTTAAGGCAACTAATAAAACCACACATTGAATTTTTCAGATGGTGAAATATGTAGTAAGGAATCTCATTTGTGTGTGTGTGTGTATATATATATATATATATATATATATATACAGTATATATATTTCTATGATACAAATAGTACTGAATTCTGAAAAGCCTTAGTTAGTCTTTGATGATTGTTAACCACAGCTGTGAAACCTAACCGCCTATTACCCATAAACCTTTCATATAATTGCAATTCTGCCAGCCACCGGGGTGAGGGTCTGTAAAAGCCCTGTGATTGGCAGAATTGCAATGTAATAGTAAGGGCCTGCTATATAATGATTTACATTAGCGTTTTAGTTAGCTTTCACTGGCTTTCTGAACATTTTCAAGGCTTAATTTTCATTTAAAAGGTATAATTACGCTGTGCATTTTGCAAAGGCATGCATACAGTATCATTCTCACATATTAGTTTCCTGTCACGTCCCGTGCCTCTGTGTCATGATTTCTTGGTCTCTCCGTTTCTATGCGTTTTCTGTATTCGTATTCCGTTCCACGTTTTCCCTTTCCCCGATTGCGTGTCTCCGCCTCCGGCACCTGATATGTGTTTCCTCATGTGTTATCGTCTCACCCGTTCCTCGTTGTCTCGTCATTAGTCTGGCATATAAGCTCCCGTTTCTCTGTTCTGTGTCAGATCCTCTTGTGCCCAGTAGCGTAGGCAGAAACATTTGGGTGGGTGGGCCAAGAGAAATGATCGGTTGCATATGAGGTCTGTAAATTCATGGGTATAGAGACTAGCCTTGTTTACAGACACCAGAGAAACGCTGCTACAGCTGCCTTCGTCCTCCGCTGCTGGGTCTCAACTCCAACGTTATGGAGCTGAAACTAATGCTCATAATGTGTTTTGAACGTATAACGTTAGTTGTTATTGTAAAGTTACGTTAGATAACGTTAGCAAACCCACCAGTTAGTGCACTAACGTTACTTGTCTAACGTTAGCAAATGTTAACTTTGTTAAGCTATATTTACACGCTTAGCTACTAACGTAGGTTGATGTAACTGAAGGGTTTCCCCAAAGCCCCTGTCTCTCGCGAGTTATGGTTACCATGGTTGCCAATACAAACAAGTCTACCCCTTGACCCGGGAGCAGAATAAAATATAGCCTCTGGCTGCTGGCTAAGTTTGAAAGTGTGCATTCTGGATATAGCAGCAACATGTTGTTTACTGCTGGCATGCTTTGTACAGAGCTGGGATATATGTTTCCAATCTTTAAAGCCGAGTTTGGTGAACCGATCTTCTGCTGTTGCGGCAAAGTGGCGGCATGGTTTACAAAACACTGCGTCTGTGGCGATACTGTATTCAAGCCAGTTGAACATCGTGCAGAAAAACTCCGCGCTTTACCTGATGGGGCTGTTGTGATCGGAAATGAGTGGAGGTTAGGCTGTACTGACTCATCTTCTATCTCGGATAGGTCCGCGGTCCACTGGGGCTGGGTTGGGCTGAGCAGGAGGCTGACGCTGGGACGAACACTGCACCTGGGTTGGGGCCGAATTGGGGGCTAGCAGGGGCTGAGGACGAGGTAACGGATAGAGCTGGTGGAAGCAGTGGAGGACTTGATGGCAATGTAGCGCTAGCACTAGCAGCAGGAGAAATAGAGGTCCTTGAAGATTTACACGGAGGTTCGGATGCATTCTCGGAGTTGGTCGGAATTATTTTAATAAAATTTAGTAGTGAACTTTGTTTTTTCATGTGTACGAATCATTTGCTTGCTAGCTAATACTAACCATAGCATTACTCAAGACTGGAGCACTGAACAGTAGTTGAAAGAAGGGTGTGGCTTTAGTTCAATACCGCGCCACCTCAATCTAGCCAATAATAGAGTCTCATTTTTTCACGCACAATTTATTGGTCAAAGCACGGTTATGTAGTTCTGATTTGCCCATCACAGGTTCCAGCTTTGATATCACGTTCGTTATCACAAATGTTAAAGACAATGATTGGGTGTATGGGTGGGCCTGGATGCCCAATGGGTGTCCTCGGCCCACCTAGGCCCACCCGTGCCTACGCCAGTGCTTGTGCCCTGCATTCGTGCTTGTCTCATTACTTTCCCGCCTTATTTCCAGCCTGCTCCGAGTTCCTGTCTCAAGTCCTGTGTCGTCCCGTCCCGTCCTGCTCTTGTTCTCCTGCCTGCCTCGCCTTACCTGTCCTCGTCCAGTCCTGCCCCAGTCCTCCTGCCCGCCTACCCATCTCCGTCCAAGCCCCGCTCCAGCCCTTCGTCCTCCTGTTCTCCGGCCCCACGGATTGATCTCCCGGTTCCGACCCCTGCCTGTTCTGGGACTTCGCCCTGCCTTCTCCGCATTGCTCTGGGTGCTTGGACTCTGACCCCTGCCTGGACTTTACGACGATTCCGCCTATCCTGCCTTGCTCTGATTGCTGGCCTTTGACCCTTTTCTGTCGACCTGATTACTATTCCGTCTTGGTGTCTGCTTTCCCATGACAACCACAGCCATATGAGCGGTGTACTAACAAAGAACACAAAGACCATGTTGCTAGATGTTCACAAATATACTCCAGTGTGGCTGAATTGCTGCTGTGGTACTGTGGCATGATTGGCATGCTGTCAGTCTTGATATTTAGGTTAAAATATCGAGGTTAAAATATGAAAGTCGGGAAATGGGATCTCATCACATGATCAAGGCTTTAACTCCAAGGATTATGATTGATGGCTCTTTTGTGGAGCAACACAAGTTGTCTGGATAGTTGGCTAATAAAAATGTATACACCTTGAGAGCAGTTACAGTAGGTAGCTAGGTTTGACAGAATCCATTCTGAGCCCAGACCAAAGAAACATAGGTATTTGTGAGGTAAGTGTAAGTACAGAAAAGAGTCGGGGAAAATAATGATACATGGATTTGCATTTCATGTTATTGCCCCTCGCAAGCCTTCTGCCAACTTTCAGAAACAATTTCAGTTTTTCCAATAGGGAGCAAGATAAATGTGAACCACCATGTTTATGGGACACAGCATCAAATGAAGGCAACACCCCTGTCACTAGCTTCAATATTAAACATAATTTAGCGACTTAGCCGCTGACAAGCTAACAAGCATTGAGCATAGTGCAGTTCATCTTGCTGTGGCTACTGCAAACTTACACTCACTTTGTATACATAATTAACCACAGCTAAACACGTTATTTGCGGGGAAGTCAAAGTTGGTTAAGAACCTTTAAGATTAAATATTGTTCATTAATAAGGAGATATTGAATGGTTTATTTTATCCCCACCAATGTAAACATGGGCATAATCCCAGGCATATTTTTCTTGTCAGTAATCCTGCTCTACATTTTGGAAAATACGTTTTATTTTAACATCTCCTATTTGTGCTATTTCACATGCAGGCTTCCAGATGGTCTTTGTGCAATCTTTTACAAAAGTCTGTTTTGACCTATTACAGGACAGCAGGCTGAATCAGCAGTTTTCACTTAGCCTGCAATTAATAGTTAATAACTACATCAAAATCATATGTGTGCATTTTGATAGTGCCAAAGACAGTGCTCTGGATCATTAAGCCACTTTAAATTCCAGTCTGTCTGCCAATGCCTTCCCTTGCAATTATTTTTTGTATCTGGCCAAATGCCAACTGTTACAGCAAAAGTTATTGAAGAGTTCTGATCTAATAATAATACTAATAATACTAATAATTTAAACATGAAGCAATACCTTTAAGCCTGCTTATCAGAATGCAATGTTCCCCCCCCCCCCCCCCCCCCCCCTTGTTTGTGCGATGCATTTGATTGTGTGGCCATATGCTTATACCTGTAAATGAATATGCGGCAGTGATATCGGCAACTCCTAATCATGCAGTCCAAGCCATGGCGTAAATGGATATAGGACACCTATGTGTGTATATGTGTGTATTTTTATTTAATGATTCCATGTAATAAAAATGATAAGTTATGCTTTGTGTGAACTCTAAGGTGTGTGAACTAAGAGTGGATTTCACAATTCAATACCTTAAGCAAAGTGTGTATGCTTTGTAAAACTATAACAATTTTAGAGAGAGCTCCAAAGTAAGATTATTTTTTTACAGAGGCTGGCACGTGGTATCTTCCCTCTGCAGTAGAGTCTGAGTGGTGATATTTGCGCTCTCAGTCCTGGCTCCCACCCAGGGCACTCAGAACAGAGCGCCATTTCACTCACCGCGCCCGATAGGGAAGGACACCCGAGGGCCCAAATCTTCTCTGTGGCATCTGGTCTAAAGGGCCAATCACGGCATCAGAGGAAACAGACCTCTCACTGCGCCTCCATCAAACGTGCCATTAGATCTATGATTAGCCACCGCAGAGTATGATATATTGTTGCAGCTAAAATTATGCATGTGTTCCGTTTGTAGTGTTTCCTTTCTGAAGCACGCACACAGTTTTACTGGACAAATATATAAAAATGAGTTAAGTGAGCAGACGTCTCATTTCCACTACGAAATACAGTACTGGATAGATTCAGAGGGGAAGAATTAAAAATATAAACGCAGGCTGATGGTGTAAGATTGTAACTGTACTGTTATGATATATAGAATATTAATAAAGACTACTAACTCGCCGAAAATTGATTATTTTTTAAACTTTTTTTTATTGACATTTGAGAATCATATTTAATATTTTTATTCCTCAATTTGGAAAACGCAATAATTGCTGTAACCCTTTCACTTTAACACCCTTCATCTGAGAGACAGACTAACTAGCAATTCGCTCCATGTTAAGCACGTGCAGATAGCCGTACTGCAGTCATTACACTGAATACCCTGACTCAATCCCTCCCTGTCTGGGTCACCTTATGTCCAGCTGTGTGCCATTGACCAAAACCCAGTCTCAAAAGATTTGGACAATATTTCATTCTGGTGCACCAAGAACCCAGTTCTCTAGCTGGAAAGGCTAGAGTACAGTGAGCCGTTATTTTAATTTATCATGGAAATGTTATATATTTTCCAGAAATATTTGTTGTACTTTTTTTTATCTGCTGACTTACAGTGGGTCAGCAGCTCATATCCCCTGGCTTTTACATGAACATTATAATTAAAAACATTCACTTATTACCTGCTAAACAGGAGCACGTTGGTGTGAGTGGGTTAAAAACAGAATACAGCATCCACTGTATTGCTTTGTGAAAATGAAAATAGGCAATGATGAAAAAGGTTAGGCCTAAGCACAGGGGGAATAAAATGAATACATTATTGGCATAAGAAAAATATCTCAAATGCACTGTATATTTTACCAACTGTTATGGCTTTTCACTTTGCAGTTATATTGAATAGACCCCCATAAACCCCAATAAAGTGTTTTCTAGGGCTATGGGGATCTCTGTGTTTCATTTCACCTCAGGAATTTATTATTCCGTTGAAGCCATTTGAATAGGAATGATCTTATATACCGGTGTCTTTATGCGTTGTTAAACGGACAATACCTGTAAGACCTGCATGGCGTCCATCCTCAAATAGGCCATTTCTAATCTGAGGTTTTCTTAGTGCGGCTTTGTGCCGTGGTTGTTTTTTTATGAGCCGTTGTTTTTCTACGGCTTACGGTTTTACTTGCGTGATTCACGCTGTGACCCGGGTTTGGTCACCTGAGGCGGGGAATGCAGGTGGCATGCTGTGTGAGAGGTCTTGAATATCACAGAAGAGAAAGCAGACCTGCCTGCCACTAGCTCTGAGTACCATGTCACATGCTACCCTACTGTCACCAAGGCCTGGGGCCATTACTCCTAACTGGCAAATAATTCTAACGAGCTCAAGAAAAAAAAGGCCACAATTTGATCACCTTGAGGTGCCTCTCCAAGGCAACACAGGCCTCTGAGGAATATAGAAACCTGCAAGCCCAATAAATATACGCTTGATTGTTTCAGGCCCCTGTGCCCAGATGCACACCGCAATCCCTTCTCCTCTGAAGGATTATTAAACCACTTCCCAATAAGCAGGCCATGATGAATTCATGCATTGTAATGGCGGTAAGAACAGATTGCAGAGCGTATAGATATTTTCTCCATAAAGGCTTTCGGGGTAACGTGAGACCAGTTGAAAATGACTGTATTATAGCAAAAAGGAGCTATGAAAATTACAAGACAATCTATTTTATACAAGACTGCAATGACTATGACTAAAATAGAATGCAAAGCATCTGTTAAAGGTGTATCCTTACCCAACTATCCCAGTCTGTAATTTACAAACAATGCATTGTGATATTTTTCATTCTGGAAAATGTTCTCTGTTCTCATATGTTGTAAAGTCATGTACATCCCTTATTATGACAGAAAATAACGTTTCATGATTCATACAAAAAAGCATTAAATGTAAACGAGTCACTTTTTCAATGATAATGAAAAATTTAAAGTCTTCCAGAAGGCTAACTAGGTCCATCGGAAATCAGGAAGTTCTGAAAGGGTGCCATAATGAAAATAAAACAATGGCCACTTGTTGCCTACAGACATACATTTTTTAATAAACATTTTAAAGCATTTCTCAACACAGTGAATAATGCGTTTCCTAACGACCAGTTTTAGTTGAGCTCAGCTGCCAGAAGCCACCTTTGTATCCGCAGACTGCTGCTCACCTTTCCTCTCACTGACCATGGCAAGAATTTTACATTTCATAAATTTAATTTTAGTTGTCTGTATAAACTCTGCTGGTTCACTCCTGTACTTGAGCACAACAAAATCTTTAGAATACACTTGCAGTCTGCAGCTGTAGTTGGTGCTTATACAAATTAAAGTTGACACAAAATCCTGAAACGGATCAACCTTTCTTTTTTCTATTTTGTCATTTTGAGGGGTAGTTAGCTACAGGAGCTAGAAAAGCTACATGGTTTACTTAAACCATTTCGCCTTGTGTATCTTTATAGCACTTTTCTTAGTTAATAGCTTTTAGTTTCTTTGACACACGCAGGTTACAGTCGTTATGACATCACCAAGCCTACAGTTCGCAATGTTACGCTGGTACTGTATGTCTTTTTACTATTTTGCAAGGTTAGTGACACTGATGTCAGCATTGTTTTGTTTTGTTATCTATACTCATGTCTTGATTCATCCACATTCGACGCAGACATTTGTAGGAGGGAACACATGTGAGGGAGACTCGTAGTAGCTAGCTTGTTTGCTTGTTTGATCCTAAATCAATTGATGTCCCCAGGTAATTCTAAGGCATAAAAAAATGAGGTAATGCTCCAAAAGATAGTCATAGGTGCATTTAGGAAGCTCCGTAAGAACCGACTAGGTCAGTATTGTTTTCAAACTTCTGTACTTCATGATTAATGATAGGTCAGTGCTAAATCTTGAGTTTGATATATTAAAAGTGCATGTATTATAAATTCCAATGTACATTAGAAAACTGGCATTTTATCTTGTTTACACAACTTCCGGGTTAAGCCACACCTACTTCTAGGCTTCTGTCTGAATATAGATACAAATAGAGACCATTTTGTTGGTTGAACAGATACAGATAGTGATAAAATGTAATTATTCAGATGTGACAGGTAAATAGGAGTGCAGAGATAATGAGCCATGGACTATTTGTCCATAGTGTTGCTTTTATCTGCACATAATTTAAAAAATGCAAAATATATTTTGTATATTTAATATATAATATATAGCATATATATAATATATAATCTTTTCAAAAAGAGACTCGTTAAAATGCATACACATATTTAATAACATTTAATATACGAGACCATCATGTACTGGGGATCAAGAGCAGAATTAATGTCTTTAATTGAAGGTAGTAGCTATCACTATTTTTGGTAGGCAGCAAGTAAATTTTATAGAGGAATTTTGTAAACAGCATCTGCAGAGACCAGGGGAGATGCTCACGTCATGACTAATTAAACAGCCGCAAATTGAGTTACTGAACCTTCTGTGTCCAAGCACATTGCAAAGAATTTATACTGGATAGAGACAGAAGAGGTATTTGTTCCATTCCTCACATGCCAAATGCTGCTGTATAACCATTGTTTTACAATTTTATAATGTTATATTTCCATTGTTTCCACTTTACAATGGCCTGTTGATCATTTTTGAAGATGACACTAACTTTTAAACCAGCAGTGCCAACAATTCAGAATTTTCAGAAATCAGAAGAAAATTTTATGATGAAAATGTTCCAAGTTTACACTTCAGTGGATGTTTATACGGTTTGTGATTTTTGTTAAAATGTGAAAATACACCATTATTTAACCCGCACATCAACATAAGATAACAATTATTATATTATAGAAGAGAGGAAATGAATGGATTTGGCTGACTTTTCCATGTTTTGTTGCCGTAGTTTTTAAATCCCATCTCAAGCACCACCTTTTCTGAACACAAGCCGAAAATAAAATGGTTACTGTTCTTGAACCTCTTTGACTGCAGGCATAATTCTGGTCTCTTCTGTAAGGCAAACCTTAGGAGGTTGTTTTCCAATAGGCAGAATTACTCTAAGTGTATTACTGAAACTAAGTAACGGAAGCTCATACAGAGTAGAAGTCTTTTCTTGCCTAAAAGATATTTTATTTTATTTGTTCTTTGCCGGGATCAGGATACCGACTTTACTATGATTTGTGCCGTGTATGGATTTCCAGAACACATAGAATATACAATATCTTTGTTTAGTGTCATGTTGCAAAATGAGGAACAATTGTCACTATTGGAATCATAAAATAGTTTATTGAGATAGAATCGTGAATTTTAAGACTTTCAAAGTTTATTGTGCTACCAGATTGATTGAAAATTTCACCATAAAAAAAAAGCAATTAATGCAAAAAAAAAATAACCCACTTTGGTGCGGTAAGTAATAAACCATCTGTTTTTTTCATGTATTATTCTATACAGTATGATGTATACACATGCCAATTTACAGAATGGGATCTTGTACTTTGTTTTGCAGTACTATCATAAAGGGTGATTGACTGGTTTAAGCAGGGGTGCACAGCTCCGGTCCTGGTTTTTGTTCCAACCAATTACCTTAATTTTAGTTGTCTGTATAAACTCTGCTGTTTCACTCCTGTACTTGAGCATGACAAAATCTTTAGAATACACTTGCGGTCTGCAGCTGTAGTTGGTGCTTATACAAATTTTAGCTCATCTTTGAGCGAAAATAATTAAGAGCAGAAGTTGACACAAAATCCTGAAACGGATCAGCCTTTCTTGTTTCTATTTTGTCATTTTGAGGTGTAGTTAGCTACAGGAGCTAGAAAAGCCACATGGTTTACTTAAAGAGGATTCTCAAAACAAATGATGAGTTAATTTATTCTATGAGTTACCGCAGTAGATGTATTCCGAGGATTAATTAACATTTATCTGCAAAACATGTTTTTTGAAAAGCAGCTTATTTAGAAAGTGCAGTGAGGCCTTTCTTTGTTTTAGTTTCAGTGTGTTTGTTCAGGTTTCTTTTTGGGCAGAAAGGATTTACCATAGGCTGCATATATCTTTCCGTTACTATTTCAAAATGGTTTGAGGGCAGAATGTCGCATCAAGCAAGGACATACATTCTATATCGTCTTTTTTACATCTCTATTTTACATTTTATATACGTTTTCAAACATTGCTTGATGTTTAAAATATACATGACTTTCATTGCATGCAAATGGCTTTAGCAGTGATATTCTGTAATGAAAACCAGATGGATATCAAGACCCAACCTTGTGTCAACCTCACAGTGTTGACAGTGTGTCTACATCTGCTCATTTCTATTGAATTGATCCACAAGAAATGCCGTTAATAAACCATCAGCATATGAGCTATTCACATTTGGTCTCTGCCTCAGTGTGATGCTGCTGACTGCTCAGTATTGGAGGTCACTGCCTTATTGAAACAAAGGTCACTGCATTATATAACTGGCTCTGTGATTCATTAGGCCACTCAAATAGGCAGATCTTGTATCGTCTGATATCTCTAATGCTGTCAAAGAAATATGTGAAATTGTCACACAGACTGCCACGGCTTGAGTGTGAAATTATGAAGTCCACTCGGGGTGCGAGAGAAGAACGATATTCCAGTGACTGAGTACAGCATCTAGGAACTGACAGATGACTGAGGAGGCAGGAGCCTAATTTGATCTAATATATCCAAGCCCTCACTTTTATAAAGAGACAGCTGGGCATGTCTTAGGGCACACAAAAAGAAAAAAGAAAAGGGGGGGGGGGGGTTAATCTTGGTATGAACTATTTTGGGGGGAAATGCCTGTCCAGTATGATATGTAGTTCATTATTAACTTTTTTTTTTCATTTATTTTTAAAAATATTTTCTCATGTCCGATCCCTAGTGCTGTGTATCCTCATTTTATGCACACTTTATCACACTGGAAATAGACACAGTCCCAGGACTTTGTGTGTCTACTTGTTTTTTGGTGACTGAGACACTTTCCAAAAACAGGTAATAAATCAGAGGTAACATTTTGCTTTCAATATCTTCAACACTTGATCATAAAACAGAATGATTCGGAGGTGTCTGCTCAACTTGGAAAAAATAAAAACAAAAACTTGGCAGACAGTTTATCAAGAGCAGGTTTGAGATTATTTAGAAATTTCAGAACACATTGTACAGCTACCTTTCTTGTCTGGTTCTTCTGTCTTTCATGATGAGAATGACATGACTGTGGCATGGTGATCTTGTCTCCTGGCAACCTA